>PVIU01008880.1:0-79800 GCA_004026605.1 Ondatra zibethicus | reverse complement strand
CCTTTACTATCAAGGTTTATGACATTTGGTTAACTTCCTTGTGTGAGCTTTATAGGTTGATTCTAAAGGTGAGAAGGAGAGTTTATTATGATGATATAAATGTTCAATAAATGTTCATTGGAGAGTCAGGTAGTATACTAGGATGACAATTATTTATTATTTGCCACATCATAATGTTAAACTCAACTCATGGGAGTCAAATGAATATTTTTCCAGACAAATACACACACACACACACACACACACAAACATTTTCCACAAAATCAGGGTACATTCTGTCTGACATTTTATTTGGGTCATGATTTCTTTATGCAGATTTTGCTCTTCAGGCACTATTTATAATTGTTTATAGAATAGAGATAACACAAAAGGTATATCAGCCCACTACCCAAACAGACCATAACCTATTCCAGTTTTTGCTGGAACATATGATTCTTGGAGTTTGTGAACTCATAAGTAGTTTTTAAACATAAAGCAAAGAAAACCAGCCTACAAATAACAATCCCAGAGAACTTAGACAACAATGAGGACCCTAAAAGAGACTTACATAGATCTAATCTACATGGGAAGTAGAAAAAGACAAGATCTCCTGAGTAAATTGGGAGCATGGAGACCTTGGCGGGGGGGGGGTTGGAAGGAGAGGGGAGAGGCAGAGAGGGGAACAGAGAAAAATGTAGAGCTCAATAAAAATCATAAAAAAACCCAATGGACTCTAAAGAAATGAAAATTTCTCCCAAGAATCTCATGCTGCAAGAAGGAAAAGGCACTCAGAAGGGGAACTTGTCTCCCAGAAAGAGATTTCCCAGTCTTAGTAACTTGCCAGACTACCTTCACTGGGTGAGACCAAAGTCCAGACAAAGTCCAAACAATTCAATGTTTGTTGAATGATGGGATTAGGTAGACAGGACCACGCTTTGACTAGCGCTGCTCAGATATGCAAATCCTTGGACCTCCTGTCCAAACTTCAGTCTCACTGCAAGATTTGAAAGATGGACATGGGGGCATTTATTAAGTCTTGTTGCCCCTTTTTTCAATATTTCTGCTTTCTCTTTTTAATTTGACTCTTTTAATTGGCTTATTAAAATGGATGTCTAGACCTAACTTGGGACAGAGGCTGTGACTTCTGCCCGAGTTCTGTAACATTTTCTGAAATATCTTCTCAAACTAATGGTAGGAGGTTTTCATGAGCTGAATGATTTTTCAGTTTCTTTAAGAAATGTTTGTTGAATTACTTTCTTACTATACAGGAGTGTGTTCAGAAAGAACTGTGGGGAGGCTAAATATCTTGATGCGTCAACATGTCTTCATGTTGTTCTTATTTGGAGTATGACTTAAAAGCAACTTCTGGAATTCAAGTATTTTTTCCCTCAGAAATTTTGAGACACTGCTTTCCTACACTTCCCGCTGCGTGGCTGATGAAAAGTTTGATACCAGTTACAAGATCATTTCTTTGTGTGTGAAGCACTTTCTCTCCACCCGAGAGAGACTTTCAATGCCTTTTCTTTGGAGTTTTGAAATTAAACAGGGTACAACGGGAACATCTACTTCTCACTTATATGATGTGGCTCTGGATGTTTAAATTAAATCCATTGTCTACGCTCAGCTTGAATATTAATCTAAGGTTTCTTTGGTGGCCCCTCTCCCCAGTCTATCTGGAACAATTTGAGGTTCTCAGAGTGAGAAGAAAGGCTGCCACATGCATCTGCTAGTTTGGCTTCTTTATTATTACTATTTTTTTAAATTTTTCCTGTATTCCAGGAAATTATACTTAATTTTTAAGCCTTTCAATAGGAAACCAACATTTAATATACAATAGATCTTATTGTTCTCTAACATGTTATCCCATACTGTTGTGTCTTAATGTTTAGGGATAAATTATCTTTTTTAGTATCATTGAGGACTGTGATAAGCAGGTTCTTAATTACTCTTCAATACATCATAGTAGCCACTTTTTAAATTTTTATTTTTTATTTTGTGTGTCTCAGTGTTTTTCTTGTGTGTATGTCTATATACCACTTACATGCCTGGTACCTGTGGAGACGAGAAGAGGGTGACTGATTACCCTGGCATTCGAGTTACAGATTGTTATGAGCCACCATGCCATGTAGGCATTAGGAATCAAACCCAGGTCCTCTGAAAGAGCAGCAAATACTCCTAACTGATGAGTCATCTCCCGAGCCCACACAGTATCTGTCTTTGTAGTGGTCATGTAATATTCATTTGTAGTGTCTTTCTTTCTCTATGATCATTATCTTATCCTGTTTGTCCGCTAACTAGAAAATACTATCCACGGGTAATTTATAACAGTGTAGATCATGGTGACAGCACATTTACTGAAGGTTGGTTGTTCTCTTTGCTTCCTGAAGGTTCCCTCATTGCTACATCATCTGATGATGGAAGAACAGAACAAGAGAGTAGTTCTTTCACATTCTGAATCTTCTTGTAAGTGAATCAAATCTATTAAGAAGGAAACTCAGTCCTGTGGGAACATCTTTATCCAAAGCATATATTCTTTACTCAGCTGTACTGAGAAGTGTTCCAAACAGAATTGTGAGGGAATTATATGTAGCTATTATATTAGTTACATCTGTCTTACCGGGATAAAACATCATGACCAAAAGTAACTTACAGAAGGAAGAGTTTTCTTTCGGTTTGTGGAGCCGGGAAGAAAAGTCCATAATGACTAATGATGGGGGAAACAAGACATCAGGAAACTGACCAGGAAGCTGAAAGATTACATGCAACTGTTGCACCAAGCAAATGTGCACTGGATGTGTGGCAAGAGTATACACATCCAAAAACTGCCCTCTGCTCCAAGTGACACACTTCCTCCAGCAAGGCGCTTCCTCTTAAAGGTTCCTCAACCAACCCAGACAGCACTACCAATCAGGGACCAAGTATTTAAATGCATGAGCCATTTCTCATGCAAAGTTTTGTAACTATCTTTCAAAACATAGCTACTCTGAAACAGGTTTTCTGCATCCAGTTGCCCGTGTCCTTCTTTTTCTTCTTAATCATGGGGAAGTGAGCTTTTCACTACAAAAGACAGAAAGGACACAAACTCTTTATAAACTCATAAGAAATAATTAGAATAACTTTATAAAAGATTAAAGAATTACAATTTGAAAAACATTTAAAAGTGTCAAACTCCAGAGGGTTAAGCCTTTCCTGGGTGTCAGAGGGTCAGTGTCTGAGAGTGGAGATCTTGCGATCAGAGGAACAAACCCACCAGGGAGACTTCATTTCTGTTGGTTCCACAAGCTCCTACACAAACTTCTGACAGACCTATGAGCAGACATACTGATGCTAAGACCCAAAAGAACCTCACATTCAACTGGATTGAGGACAGCTCAGTGTACTAAGTGTAAAATTGTAATTTGTTTCCTACAGAGAATTTAGAAAAATATCTCTTATGACTTTAACTCAAATGAAAATTTCTAAGGTACAACATACAGAAAGTATAAATTGTTAAATGAAAATGTTAATTGGATTCCCTCAAAATTCCAACCACAAGCTCTTCAGAAGACACCAAGAATAAAACCAAGTAGTAAATTTGATACACATATCTGTAACACATAAAATCAACATAGCACTTTTAACCAGAATATTTTAATTACCATTTTCATTCTTTGAGTTATAATACAATTACATCATTCCCCCCCCCACAAAAATTTTTTTAAACATTCTGCAAACAAATAAGAAAGGCAAGTAACCCAATAGAAATTCAGGCAAAATACCTGAAGATTCTTTTTATAAAAAATATACAAATGATCAATAAGTGCCATTAAAGATGTCAGACATTGTTAGCCAGTGTGGAAATGCTAATTAAAGAAGACATAAGTAATATTTTATGTCCACTAGACTTAGCAAAATCACCGACACTAGTAAGGTTTGGAAAGTAAAATATAAAACAGTGGATTATCCATATTACTGTTGAGAATAAATCACAGTTGAGAACTATATGGAGAGGATATTTTTAAATTTTTTCCCTTTGTTTGTCTTTTTCTTAGATACAGACTCTCACTGTGTTGTCTGGATCCATTTGGAGCTCATAGTTCTATTACCTCAGATTAAGTCTCTAGAGTGTGATGACTGTAGATATGCTTCATCATACTTAGCCCATTTTGTCTTGTAAGTTAATGCATACTTTATCTGTGTGACTTCGCAGTTCTACCTATTAACAATCTTCTCTTGATGAAAGCTTATCTCTCCACAAAGACTTACTCACAAATTTTTGTATTAGCTTCCTTCTTAATATTCACAGACTTAAGACAGTTCCAAATCCAACAGAAAGGAAAAAAATCAAATATATGATTCATTCACTCAATACCAGTAATAAGAAATATAAAATGATCTATTAATACATAGAACAAGACCAAAGAGTTTCAAAAAGACCATGTTGACAATAGAATACATCCTGATGGAGCTTTTCGATGAGTTTTTAGAAGATGCAGAATTTTAGTTCAGACAAAAGGTATAGACAGTAGGGTTGAATGAACTTTACGGTGAAGACAGTATGTCTAGACTTCACTGTGCAGTGGTTACAGTAGGATTGAATGGACTTCATGGTGATGACAGTGTGTCTAGACTTTGCTGTGCAGTGGTTACAGTAGAGTTGAACGGACTTCATGGTGATGACAGTGTGTCTAGATTTTGCTGTGTAGTGGTTACAGTAGAGTTGAACGGACTTCATGGTGAAGACCGTGTGTCTAGACTTTGCTGTGCAGTGGTTACTAACAGATTCATTTGGCAAAATTCAAATTTTACACTTAACAGTTTGTGATTTTGTTCTATGTAAATAATGCTCCAGGAAAGTACACTAAAAGCATAAATGAAGAAATTTAACCATTTTATCCCAGCTAGTCAAATCTTCTGCCACTTTATAAGAGTTGTCTCACATACTAAAACTTATACTGCGCAACAATGTCTCCTTGAAACAAAGTCAAGTGTCACCAAAATAAATTTTGAAAAAAAACCCCACTAAAACACCATCCTATGTTTTGGAGTGTATTATAAAAGCTTTCCTATCATATAAAGTAGTTATTTTATGGGGCTAAGGAGATTTCTCAGCCATTAAGTTGACTGGACATCCTTACAGAGGATGTGGGTTTGGTTCCCAGCATTGATATAGATCACAACTGTCTTTAACTCTAGTTGAAGAGGGTCCGGTACTCCTGGCCTCCCCAGGTATCATGTACAGAAATACATATCTGCACATAATTTAAAATAAAAACAATAAATCTTTAAATATAGTTTATGTGCTTTTTATCTGGTATAAGAATGTATACATCTTTAAATAGTCAAATAGTATTACATATAGTGAGATGCTTAAACTATAAAAACCATGAAAGAATGAAGAGTTATTAAATTGATAAATGTATCACTGTCATTCTAGGTCATAATTCTATGAGTATATGACAGGTACTGAAACTATTTCCCTTTATGTTATCATCAATCACATGTAACTGCACTGAGATACGGTAAATATGTATCAAATGTAACCTTCTTTCTTATCAGGTCTGGTTTTCCTCCAGGCATATGACTATTATGGCTCTCTGGTTTTCACCTCATAGGCACGATGGAGCTAGCACATTGGCTGGCATTCATTTGTGGGGAGGAGCTAACTTGTCAGCATAATTATAATGAATCCTCTTCAAAAGAAAAATGTTAGGTATGAATGTAAGATAAAAGGCAGGACTCCATGGAGTCCAGAAGGCCTCTAGTGACCTGGACCCATAAGGATGAGGGCTTATAGTCTGTTGTTGTAGTTGGGGTAGATGCTACAGTGAAAAGAACCATCAGGGATAAAGAAGAGGCAATAATAAAGGACCAGACATTTCTGGAAAATGGAGAAGTTCTATGCAAGTGGTTGAAAGACTTGGAGGCAAGATGAATATAGAGGGAATTAGTAGAAAGACAACATGAGAAGTTATCTGGGAGGAGAAAATTATGTTTTAGACATTAAAGTCATTAAGCTGTTCTTTAGGTGATGAGAGAAATTATACTGTTAAATCATTTCCACGTCTATTTTATTTTGATCCACAGAGTCTGTGAGAACCACATTTCAATATTGGCTAAGCATAAGGAAATGCTGGCATGAATACTGGGGAAATGACTCATAAAAAAGAATTGGTAAAGGATGAAGGGTCAAGGTCAAAACAAACAGGGAGAAAAAGCAAGTTCACAGGTTTAAAAGAGTCTTCCTGAGATCATGTATTGCAGAGTAATTTCCTCCAAGTTTTAACATTCCATCCGTGAAGGAGGCGAACTGAGACTCAAGATTCTAAAGACAGACTCATTAAAACCCAGAAAGTTCTAGAAGGAGATTCATTAAGAGTCAGAAATAGCTAGTCAGTGGTGGAGCATACTTTTAATCCCAGCACTTAGGAGGCAGAAGGAGGCAGATCTCTGTGAGTTCAAGGTCAGCCTGGTCTACAGAGCAAGTTCCAGAACAGGTACCATAGCTAAACAGAGAAACCCTATCTGGAAAAAGAAAAGTTGGAAATAAACAACTATCAGGTGATCCCTGAGACTTGGCAGATTCAGAAGACCCCTCTCCAAAGTTACAAAAGTAGTAAGGTTTGCTAAGGCAAGGAGTCTCTTTAATGTATCCAGCTACCTGCAATTTGTGTAGCAGCCTCAAGGGCTCCAACTTTGGTGAGTCATCACAATGCTAGGTGAACTTTCAGGGGTCAAACTCTGAGTCTTCCATATTCTTATAAATGATTATTCACCCAGACTCCTGTAAGTAACTGCAAAGTAATGTTGGTTCATCCATGTTGGACTTTGGTGATATCATTATTTTTGTCTGTCATAAGTTCTCCCTCTGAAATGAGTTTATGATTACTCACCTCTTCCCAGAAAAAAAATAAGTGTCACATAACACCATTAATAAGATGCAAATTCAGAGAGTTGAAATTTTCAACCTGTATTCCCTTGGTCTTTGTGGGATTGCAACTGGAACATAAAATGGCTGTTTCAAGGCAAGAGAGAAAGATTTAACTTGTAAATAAGATCTAAATCTGTACAAAATTCTGAATGCAGCAACAGCACACATTTTGTTAAGTTTCAAAGGCCTTGAGTAAAATTCAGCAGGAGTAAACAGACAGGCAGCGAGAGACACGCTCAAGGGGAAAACCACAAATCTCTCCTCCAGTAACTGTCAAAGGAGACTCTTCTGAAAACAGCAGAGAAAAAAAAAAAGAAAAGAAGAAGAAGAAAGAAAGCAAAAAGTGAAGGCAAAAATGGTGCTTTCCCATTGAGACACCGAATCAGAGAGCACGGGAGCAGGGACTCTGCAGGCCTCAGTGGCTATGGAACACACCTAGGGACAGAGTGTGCCCTGCTAGGTGCCTGTTAAAGAAGCAATTTAGAGGTCAGGTCAGAGAACCTTGTATTGCAGCAAAGGATTTCTGAAACACTCTGTTTTCCTTCAATTTCCTCATTGGCAAAATAGGGAGAGCCTTGTAAGAGGCGTGGTTAAGAATGGAGAGAAGATGAAGTTAGGTTATTTCTAGACTACAGAGATGTAGGCATGAAGTGGTGACCTCCTGCAGGCATTTTGATTGCACGGAAAGTAAATCATGGTACAGAATAATTGCTAAAATTCCGTGTGAAGTTTTCTGTGGGGTTGACGTAGAAGTCCTTTAAGATTTTACTTTCGTGTTTAATTGTGCATATGTGTGGACATGCACACGAATGCAGGTATGCCTGGAGGGAAAAAGAGGGCACTGGATACTCTAGAGCCAGAGTTAGCAAGTTGTTGTAAGCTGTATGACATGGGTCCTAGGAACAGAACTTGGGTCCTCTAGAGCAGGAGTACATTCTGCTGGTCACCTCTCTAGACCCCATCTAAAAGTCCTTTAGCTTCATCTGTGTGAAATTTCAAATGGCATGTGTGAATTTGCCTTTATATGGTTATCATATGGGCTCAGAGTATGTTCCTGTATCACCATTAACTAGCAATTCACTTGAATTTGAAAGAAACTGTAATATTTGCTGAAGTCAAACAGGCATGCCCAGTGCTTTTGATATCGCAACCCAATGTCATTTACAAAGCATACACACGAAAACTGTACAATCAAGTTACAAAAATATCATAATATTGTCATAATATTTTAAGTTATAATTGTGTTGGGTCACAGTCACAGTCATCCTTAGCTACATCAAGTACATCTAGATAGCACGCCTTGGGTTTGACAAGCCTTCAGGGCTTCCTCAGTTTTATCTGATTTAAGAATGTATTTTATAGAGGAAACTATGGGGCACAACAGAAAGGGTAGGTGTCATATAGATACACCATGAAAAGCTGGAGCCCAGCTTCTGGTTTCTCGTAGGTGTTTGGTAAATGTCACCCAGACACAGAGCCAAGCAAACAGCTATAGAAGGCAGCATTGTATGTTACCCATCCTGGTTCTTCTGTTTTATTTGTCCTGCATATTTGACACATCTAACAGCAAATCGTGTGAAACTTCAATGTGTGGTGCCCTACATGAAGAACTCTGTGAAAACCATAGAAACCATGAGTGAAAGGTGGGCACAAGACTTGTAAGATAGACACAGTTCTGCTGCATTGCAGTGGGGAACGTAAAAGGTTAAGAGCTACCATTTCCGCATGCTGGGGAAATAACTGTCACACGCACACACATGTGCACACACACACACACACACACACACACACACACACACACACATACACCGCTCTTCTGAGTCGGTCACAGCCCCACTCCAAATGATGACTGGCAGAAACAATAACAAAACCCATCCCCAAAGGCAGCTTTTCATTTTGCTTTTGATAGTCTTGGAGGTACACAGAGCCTTTCTACCAAGGAAGCGGGTTGGGAATAGACTAATTAATTTGTCAATACCACGCTCTGTTAGCTTGCACACATTTGCAATTTTTCTGGCTTTTAAATGATACCCTGGGATTCAAAACTTTGAAAGCCCAGCTAAAACAAAGAAGGATGCCGAAGTCACATGAGAAACAGTTATGACAGTGAGACACACTGTGAAGGCTCATAAAAGAATTCAACTCTTCAACATCCCAAGACAATTAACCTTGCTGGTATATGTTAAACATGCTAAGCAGTTCCAGGCTCCCTTCAGTCCCTCTGGACAGATAAAGTGTGATATTCACATTTAATGACTTTTTTTTTTCTCAACAGCATTTCCGTTGTATTAATTAAACGTTTTTTTCTCCCCTTTGGCTAAAGTGTCCACTTAATTTAAAGTTTCCAAATTCTTACAATGAAATGAATACTGTGTCTAGAAAATATTGTCCTGCTATCAGTTGAAATGGAGTGAGTTGCATACCTGCAAACAGGGACTCAGAAACACCCCATATTTACAGCAGGGGTTCATGGATTCCTTTACCTGAGTGCTGGGACATGTTAGTCTACTTTTCTAATAGTCACTGTGCATGAGTGTGATGCAGGAATGGTGACACCTGTCTCAGAGGACAGGCAGTTTCAATTTCACTCTCTTAGGGAGGGGCGTGGGTTATGGTGTCTCAGACTGGTCTCCAAGCTGAGAAGATGGTGCTACAAGTTTGTGGGGCACACTTATACAGTAAAGACTTGAGAGAATTCAATGACTTTTCTAATGTTCAAGCACAGACTGGGTTAGAACTATGATTTGCCTTTCACTCTTCTGCTCCTAGAACTGCTAATTTATACTGTCCCTCTTCATGTGAAAAGACACTTAAGAACCCTTCCAGTGTGCCAGATCGCGTGGTCCAGGGGAGAACATGGTAGATGTATCGTGCCAACACCATCTCACTCTATTCTAACACCCTGATGAAGACATTTTGTTTGTTTTTGTTTTCATATATGTGTATGTATGTGTATGTATATGTGTGTGTTCAACTGAATAGAACCCCTTAATAAACATTCACCACACAACATAAATTCCCCTCATATCCTTGTGAACCAAAAGAGCTGATTTTCCATTCACTATCCATTGCTGTATAAACCAAGAACATTTTTATAGCTAAGGTCTCTAAAAGTTTTCTGAATTTCTCTTTTAAGTGGCTAGCATCTAGAACACAGGCATTCTGAATTAAAGATCAATACTCAAGGAGCTTCCTCTTCCAGCCCCGTATACAGTCTCCTCCAGGAAGCTGGGACAAGCAAAGCAGAGTGTGTTAGCTTTTCTTCCTGATAGATCAGGATGTGTGAGCAAAGAGACATGCAACCACAGAACATGTCTACTATGTAGCATGTTTCTGCTCCTGTGAGGACCCCAAAATGGTATATTACATATGTGTAGCTCCTTTCCAATTAAATTATCAAGTTGGCCTTTGTAATCTTGTTAATAGGGTATGAGTTACTGATTAGTATTTAATGTTGAATTGTTTTTAAAGCTTTCCTTTGGTCTAAAAGGAAAAAGAATTGTATATATAAACAAAGAAGATTCTGATGAAAAAGGGAATTATTTCTTCCCTCACTCCCTAGGCTCTCAGAGGTATTTTGGTTTTTAGAGATATGTGAGTCATGTGACTATCAGAGACCTCACATGTCTTTGTCGGCATCAGAAAACAGCGGTAGCAAGCAACTGTGCTTTGTTTTCAAAGGACAACTCACTGGCAAGCTGAAAGCAAGCACCACACTTATCCCAACAGGGAGAAACACAGGTGACGGCAGGCCTGTGGCTGTAGCAAGTTTGATTCTTACCAGGTCAATTCCTTCATCTCTCCTGAGTACGTGGCCTAAGGGAGTTTCATGGTGCTACAAGAAGGGGCCCAACCCCTCATCTAACCTGCCTTGTTCTCCTATCCCCCATAACCCTCTGCATCATAAGATATTGTTGCTGGTTCTTATTTTGTTTTGTATCCCTACCCTCTTTTTTGAGACTCAAAGGACAATGATTAAGCTACCAATAGGCTTTTCTAAGTAAGACACCTTACTATGTCCCCTAGATATGCTGTGTGCTCCTCTTAAACTATTTCCCCAGGTACAAATGTGACTCCACTGTTCTATACAAATGAACATATAACTGGAATTTTAATAAGACTATTATAGAGTCTGGTCCCTGGACCCCCTCATCCATAGGAAACACTCTAGGAACAAAGGTCTCTATTCCACATGCTTGTCGTGAGATATAGAGAAATTTTTGCGAATGTCAGAACACAACATCTGATTTACCATAACTATTTAAAAATGATCATTCCAGTCATTCTCTGTCTATCCTTCCTTGACATCCTCCATATGTAGAAACATAAACATCTGAATGTACAGAGATATATACACAAGGAAAGCAATTAGAGGCATGCAACAAATTATTTATATAGTAAATATGTTTGCATAAAGGCATATACACATGCACCTGTTGCTGATTGCTCTTTAATTACTTTAAGCATGATATTTATCATTTTAAAAGCCATGTGATTCCTTTGACTCAAACTTAGAGTCTTCCCCAGCATAGGCATATATCTAAAAGAAATACAGTACTGCACTTAAGAAAGTAGAAAAATTTATCAATAGCTTTCCATAGACACAAAAATAAGAATAAAAGAATGTATGACACAGAACAATCTAGTTACTCATCTTCTTATTTGCATCTTTTATGGCATAGACATCTACAACAATTTCTCCTTTCTTTCGGTTGGAAACCTGCCAGTTCTCTATTCCCTTTGTCATACTGCCCTCTGTCCATCTGATCCTTGTTAGAACAGTGTAGCTTTCAATCAGTTTCCCCCGTTGTACCATGTCTATCCCAACATATTAAACTTATAGTGAAAGAAAAGAAATTCCTTAAGAGGCAAAAGACACAGAGAAAAGCAATGGCAGTTAGTGATAAGGCAATAAAAATAATCTGCTTCTAAATGTACCATATTTACCTTAAAAATTAAGAAGTTAAACTGCATAGCCATACCTTTTTAATCTTAATCTTCTTGGTTCTTAGATACAAACGTCAGGGCAACATTGGGATTGAAAGAGTGTTCTCAGGTCCCCACCACAGTGACAGTCTTCTTAACTTCTGCAAAGTTTCCAGAGCAGCTGTCTCCAAGTTCCTAAGGATGGAGGGTTCTTCTAAGTCTACAAAATCAGAAGAGAAAGATTTGCAAACTCAAAACAGAAATCAACAGAGTTACACAAAATTCAAGATCATTTTTTCTAAGAGCTACACATAAGCCACATAAACAGCAATTAAGAGTTCAGCATTGAGTGATTAAAAAACCATCCCAAACACAAACACATATACATACCACTCTATAGGCACCATCACCATAACCACTACCACCTTCACCAGTACCATGACCTTTACCACTATTAAGACCACTCCCACCATTGTCACCACAAGCAGCACCGGCACCACAGTTACCACTGATGTCACCACCACAACCAACAAGAAGTAATTATACTACCACACTTGAAAAGACTTTTCTAGGACACAAAAGACTTTTCCATTTGCTCAGTTATTTTTAGAGGGAAAACAAGGATTGGAGAGAAGTGATTTTGCTATGATGAGTCATTCATGATGTTAGTTTAGAATGAATGAATGGATGAATGAAGGAATGCCTCTTTGGTAAAGAGTGTGTACTTATACCTGATAAATATCTACTCTCCTCATTTGTATCTAAGATACCAAAGTTACCTGTTACCACTGACCATTTCATCATGGGTACCTCCAGGACATCATTTCAGCTTCCTTATTTCTAATATAAAGAAACTTTGCTATCCAGTCCAGAGTCTCTTTTCTATGTGCTCTCTCACTGAGTCCCTCCTCTAGTTCCTAGATTTTCGTTGTCACATTCTAAGACCTGAGATTTGTCTCCAGTCCTAAATAGTCTCAAGTTCAAATTTCCTTGTTGATCAATTATTCAATAACTCTACCTAGAATGCTAGTAGACATATCCTATTAAATGGAGCAAACATAGGTTATGCATCCATAGCCACCATCAATTCTCTCTTGAAATAAGTAAAGCCAATGTGTTCCCTCATTTATTCATTCATAGTCAATGGCAATTTCTTTTATCCTTTCCTCTTCTCCCCTCAACTTTCTACCTGAATTTCTCTATTTCTCTCTCTGTGTGTCTCTGTCTCTCTCTGTTTATCTGTCTCTCTCAGTGTGTCTCTTTCTGTCTCTGTCTCTCTGTGTGTCTCCATTTCTGTCCCTGTCTCTCTTGCTCTTAGCTATACACAATATTCTATACTCCATCAGAAAATTCTAGTGGTCCTTTCTTCAGAAAAGATACAGCTGCTGACTTTGCCCTATCATCTTCTCTGCTACCGTCCTGGTTTATAGCATCATGGTGCATCAGACAAAGGCTACCACTCCCATCAAGAGTTCAAGTAAAAGAACAACACTTCAATTCTCAAATACATCCATTGCCATTCCAAGTCCTTAAATGACCAAAATGATCAGGACCTATGCAACGGTTAATCCTGTCTGGTCAGTCTATTCTGCTCCTCATGATTTCTTCACACAGGCATGCAGTCCTCCAGCATGCCTCTGAATGCTTCTGAGCCTTTTCAACTTAACACTGACATTGCTTGTTAACTTTCTGCACTCTTTTTCCTCAGGAATTTGCAGCTTTGCTGTGTTGCTACCTCTCCTGTGTGTCACTTATAAATACCTCATATAAAATCGTCAACTCTTACTACATCTCTTATTCCTCTTTCTGGTTAAACCCAGGGAAGTCTTTGTGTTATATTAAACATTGAGTCACTTACAACTTGGCTTTCCTTAGGCTCTATATGCGTAAGGACCACTGGTTCCTTGTAGTATTTCAACCATGTATACTAGAACCCAGCATGTATACTGCAGTATACCTCATGCATGCAGTTGGTACTCAGTCTCTGTGTGAGTGAATTAACAGTCCTTCTCAAGGCCATTCAGCCAGTATCTGTACCTGACTTGAACTCTAAGCAATACCTCCAGAAATCCTGAAAATTATGTGACCATAAGAACATGAATGACTTCCAGCGTTAAGCTGAGAAAATGACTTTAAGTGGCCTGCCATGTGACACAGATTTTTAAAATAAATATCTATAGATGGTGTAAATGAACATTCTAAGTACCTACTTCTTAGAAATAAAAGAGCTTCTGTGGCATATATATAGATGCCCCCACTCCTGCTATGAACTTTATTTAGTCTTTTTCATTTTCTCTGCCTTCCTCCCATGCCATCATTTTTATCCTGCCCTGCAGTCTCAGTCCCTACCTTCTTGGAGGGGATGTGAGGAAAATGAGTTCAGGGCTGTACGAGTGAAAGGGAACTGATATAGAAAGTATAGGGCTGGAGTTTAAAGGACTTGGGATCTGAATCCAATTGGCTCATTAGTTTTCTTTATGTTTGGTATGGTGTCTTCTCCTTGGGAGTCTCTTTTCTCACTGGGCTAAACCACATGTCCCCTAACATTTGCAACTGCAAAAATAAAATGATTACCATCCTGCTTTTATATAAGATTCCTTTGTTTTCAGAAGTCTATGATAAGCTAAGAAATAGGGTGCAATGCTTAAAAAGAAAACCTTAGCTATGAATGCAGCCTGACACACTAGCAAATGGCGTCATATCTCAGTGTCAAAAGGTGAGAAACCTCTGACAGACTTTGGATGACCACACTACTAATAGCTTCATCTGCTATTGTGAAATTCTTTAGCTTCTGTAAGTATTAAGACATACATATTTTTCTAATATACAATTTCTTCTGTATAATGATTCCTTTAAGATGATTATGATAAAGAAGTGACCACAGAGGTAAGCCATTCTTTATTGAGATGATGAAAGTCCTCAAGGGGTTTTGTTTCTTGTATCCATAACAATCATATACTCCACATGACATTTCATGATTTTACATACTTCCATTTCTTTTCCCTCCATTTTGTGGATCTTTTCCATCTTCTGTGGAATGGGACTACTTCTTTGACTCACTACGACTCTTAGGCAACTTTCTCTGCACCATTTCCAGATATGCGGTGTTATCCCGACTGTCCTCGTATTAGGAGCAGTCAACAGAACTAGATAAAAGGAGTCAACTTTTCTTCTTCATTTCATGTCCTCTTGCTGATACCCAGTAATTTAAGGGTGATCTTGGCCATGGTTTTGTAAGAAGATGATAATCAACTTGTCACAGCTTCAATTACTCCTGTATCCCAAAGCCAAGGGACACAACTTCAGAAAGACAAACAATGCTGTAATTCAGAATAATGATACATATGGAGCTACTAAAAAATGTGTGCAGGCTGCTTTGGGAATTTTAGTCTTAAGTCTATCAAACCCATCTTTGTTTTCCTTGCTCCCAACTTCTATTAGGAATAGTTTATATAAGAGTAGATACAACATAAAAATATATCACCTTCTTTTCTATCTTAGTAACACCTGAACTAAGAAATAGTTAAGATGTTTCAGAGGAAAGGTAAATGGCAATCCATCCCCCATCAGGTAAGGGCAGGGTCAGAGGTGAATTGACTCAACACACGTCCACTGGACACATATTGTTTGCTGTGCATTTGATTAAGGGCTGAGAATACAACAGGAACCACTGCAGACTTCCACATGACATCGCAAAGCCCTCACTCCTAATGCTATTCTTTAAGCTTTATAATAGCCGAACTTCTGCCCAGATGTACTAAACTGTGACAAACTTCCCACCAGACTGTCGATTTTCCTATGTGGTAATGAAGCATGTGTGGAATTAAACATTGCAAGTCCTTCTTGATATAGAGCTAATTTTATGTGTCCCCCCTTTTTTTGTTTCCTTCCCTCCTCCTGTTCCTCATCTCTCCCCACCTTCTCTCTCCTTAACTGAAAACAAATTCTTACTATGTTGCCCAGGCTAGCTTTGTATTCCCTCTGCAGACTACAAATGTCAAGAACTTGCCATCCTCCTTCCTCTGTCTCCAAGTAGCTAGAATTATAGGATTAGAGGTCTATGATATCAGACCAGGTAAATTAGTGATCTTATTAGGATTTTATTTATTTCACTAGTTTGCTCACCAGACCTCACCCAATGCACGCTTTTCTGAGTTTTTGTATAAAAGTAAAAAGCATTCACCATTACAAAAGCATACAAGATATCTCACAGTACAGTAAAATAGTTCTACGTCTCTAAAATCCATGGAAACCAAAAAGGGGTTAATCTTATCGCATGGTAAAATGAACTGAGAAGTATATACTGAGGATATTGACAAAATCATTAATGTCAAGAGAAAAAAAAAAACACCAAACTTCTCAATTGCCCTATTTTGCAGGGTGGAAGACTAATCATAGAAGGAAGTGGCATCTTGCTTGGTGAAATCCTTGCATACATCAGAGAACATGTCCTTCCTTGAGAGGTATCAATTAGTGGCTTCTCTGAGAACAGGGTAAACCACACCTCCTAAATGGCTGGATTGTAAGAAGAAATTATTCCTTGTGAAGAAAAAACACACACAAGCATCAAGCCACAGATCCAAAGGTACCAAGACCCACGTTCTAAAGAGGCTGGTGCCCAGAGAAGTCAGGCCAGGAAAAGTAGGGCACAGAAGCCTCTGCCTGAGTATGAAATGAAAGTTCAGTTGCTCACTGACTGTATCCTTCGTCATGATATTTACTTATAATGATTCATCTGCAACACAGAAATCAAATGGCTCTTGGTGAAAATCAATTTGTAAATAAAATAGTGAAGCCAAGTGCAGTCTCAGTTCTTTACAGGAGGCTGAGGCAGGAGCAACTCAAGTTCAAGCTACAGGGTAAGCTGAAATACATAGTAAGGTTCTTTTTCAAACAAGAGACAAAGAAAACCCCATCTAGCAAGGAGCGAAAGATGCAAATGCTTCCTCCTAACACTGTTAAGTGGTGGTCAGGATTGGTTGCTGCATTCATAGAGCTCTTTCAAGGTAAGTCCAGTTTATTTTCTACCCAAAGGAAGTAAACAGGACATTATTAATATAGAACACGAGGCTACAATGGGATATACAAACCCTGAAAAGTTAGACAGTAGTTTATTAAACCTAAAGAGAATCTTTCTGCAAGGCTTTCAACAAACATGGTGGTACTATCTGGGCATAAATAACATTTTAATTCTTAAACAGAAATTATAGGGTGATAGATTATAAAGATTAGCGAATGGCTCAGTGGTAGACTGGACATTTGGAAGATCCTGAGTTCAGTCTCCAACACCAAAATCACACAGAGAGACAAATATGCAATCATGCGCGCGCACACACACACACACACCAAAACAAAAACCCAAAACACTGTAGTATGTGTGGTATGTGTTTGTTATTGAACTATCAAATACCTGAAGCACTTGAAGCGTGCATTCTGGTTTGTACTTATTTGCATGAAAGAAGTCAGCATGTGCTACCATCAATTATGACAATCCGTACTGGTGAACAGACATAAACTAATGACTGACGCACACAGACCTCACTTGCCGATGTCTGAACAAAGCTACTTCATTTCCTTGCTGAGTCGTAGCAAACAGGAAGGGAGGCCTGCAGGAAATGAGCTGCCACATGGAAGGGTTGAGTAAAAATGGAATCAACAGAGAAGGGTGAAATTACTGTCTAACATCAAACTATCACATGAAGCACTGTAGTTCCTTGTGGTCAACAAGTCTCTGAGGCTACAAGTTGTTGAGCTTGTATTTCCTTATATCGTATATCTAAAACATCAAGGACTCAGTGGTAAAGTAGCTTGTACAGCATGGTGGAGAGTGAGTCTGAACTCGGGACTGGTCTGCACATCTCGCCAATTTGTTACATACACCCCCTATATGACTTACAGTGCTTTCTCCAAGCCTAATCTTTTCTTTTCATAACGGCAAAGTGTTTATATTCCTCACATACATGCCTTATCTAAAGGTGGAAAGGAAAATCCCTCATAGGTCTTCAGAAACATAAACTGGAGGATGCAGACAGGGAGCTTCTAGAAAAAGAAATGAAAGCGGCCTATGAGTTCAGCAGTGCTCATCAAAGGATACATGCAAATAAAATTTGAATTCCAATACTTTATAAACACTAATATAATAGATCTCAGTAATAATGTACGTTAATGCACGTTAGCATCACTAAACAAAGATAAATGGCGGGGTGCTTCTGATGCCATTGAAAACCCTACCCATGAAGCCAGTGATGAAACTGGCATATTAGGGTGAAAAGGTTCCAAAGAAAAGTGACCAGTCTCTCTCTCTCCTGGCTAAAATCATAAAATGACCTTGCTGGAGGCACAGGACTCCAGAAGTGTCCAGACCGAAAATGTCTTTAGTTCCACCATGTCAAGAGACTGGAGATGCCAGAAGCGGGGGAGGTTTCCCCCTATCTCTTTTCCCCTAAGGAGTACTCCTTTCCAGGAAGCAATTTTGAGGGCATGGCATAAACTAGCAGGCACCTGGATACCTGGAATAGGAACAAGACCCATGGGAAGGGAGGGTAGGTCTTCCCTTTCCCCCATTTCCTGGATCTTAATTAGTTTTCAGGTATTGGGTCTCAGTTGTATTCTATTCCCAAAGACTCCTTCTGTTGTACAGGAGTTCTGCCTTTCCTTTCTTTCTCATAACTCCATGTAATAAAATACTTCTTTCTAAAATTCGTGTTTTGTTGTCTGTGAATTTCATTCTTTGAAGTCATATGATGCCCAAAGCTACTGGCTTAGGGTGGCTTTCATGACCATAAATTTCCAGGACCCTAGTTCTGTGAGGCCAGCACAATAAGAGCCAAGAAAGGTTTCATTGCTTGCAAAGACAGGCTTCCATACCACTGTCTAGTGGAAGGCAAACAACCTGAATCCAATTAAGCTACCTGCAATAAATCTCAGTTCTAGGAGTCCTGGTCACAAGAAACACACTATGTATGAAGCCACAGCAATGGAATAACTTATGTAAGACTGAAGGGCTCTCTGTAGCAGAAACAAGCTCACTGACTTCTATAATAAGTTACATGGAAAATAATGAACAGTGATGGGAAATGTTGATATAAAAGATTCACTGGACCTTAACGGCAATTAGTGATTGTGTGTGTGTGTGTGTGTGTGTGTGTGTGTGTGTGTGTGTGTGTGTGTGTGTGTGGCGGGGTAATACATGCACACAAATTCTTGCGTGTGAATGCAGGTATATATGGCATTTCACAAGACAATCTGAGGCCTTCCTCTCACCTTCCACCTTGTTTGAGACAAGCTTTCTCTGTTTTATTTTCTCCTGCATATGCATGCTAGATAAGCTTTCAGATTTCTCCTGTTTCTTTGACCCATTTCCCATAGGAGGCCAGAGAGCTACCACATCCAGATTTGACATGGATTTTAAGGATTTGAACTCAGATTGTCATGCTTGCTTACTCAGCACCAACTTTTACCCACTGAGCCACCAGAGTAAATTTTAATGGACAAACCTTACCTGGATCTTGATTTACAACCAACACATAAGAAAAAAGTAGCCCATAATTTGAAAAGTGATTAGATACTTACTGTTAGATAATTACTAATATTTTGTGATAAGGATGTCATTGCTATATTTACAAAAAGCTGTTCGTGACTTAAAGACAAACAGTGAAATACTTAAGGAGGAAGAGATGCTTTGAGTGGAAGTTTGGCCCCTGGAGGGCCAACTGATGCACACAGACGGCTCACAATGACTGGCTTTTTTTGCATCAGGTACCACATTTCCTCTTTCACAGGTTTTAAATTTGATATAGTAATGGAGAGCAGCATTTGCTAGATAGATGTGCCTATAGAACCTGCAGGATACAGGAAGCTTACAAGAAGAGTGATAGCATCTCTCTCTGGCTGGAGTGACATGGTTATTTCAATCTTTTAAAATTTGCCATTTGTTCTTTTACTAAATGTTTAACATATTTACAAGCAGAGATAAGCAAAATATTATTTTAAAAATTGTTCCATATGACACTATAAACCCTGGTGATACTTTACTCTTTAAACAGTTGAGATAAATATTGCAAAATCACAGGACTGGCAAAAAAGCAGGGTGGCCAGCAGACATTTATTCCTTACATCATTTTTCCTTTTTTCTTTCTTCTTCCTTTAGAAATCTTAAATAGCTTTCTGCTTTCCAAGTGTGAGTATCCTGGAACCCATTATGTATACCAGGTGTCCTTGAACTTACCACAAGCCTGTCTCTATCTCTTGTATAATGGCATTACAAGAGTGTGCCATAGCCTGGGTTCTAATTTTTAGATGCAGTATTTTGAGAAAAATAAAGGATAATGGAGTCATGTGACCTGAAAACAGGAGAGAGAACAGTTTAAGGAGATGGAGGGGATGACAAGAAGGGAGGAGAAGAATGGGGGAAATAGCAGAGAAGGGGAAGAATATGAACAAAATAACATGGCATGGGGACTTAAAAATAATAGCAAATAGATAGCATGATGGGCTGTGGGAATCCTTCTGCCAGTAAAGTGCCTGCATCACAAGCATGAGGACCTAAGTTTGAATTGCTACCCCCACATAAAATGCTGAGTGCAAAGGCATGTGCCTGTAACCCCAGTGCTAGGAGTGGGTGTGGGACAGAGACAGGTGACTCTCTGGAGTTCACTTGTCAGCAATCCTAGATAAATCAGTGTGCCCCAAGAACAGTGAGGAAAAATGCCTGTTGCTAGCTTCCAATCTTTACATGTTTTGTAGACACATGTAGAGCCATAAATATATGTTCATGTACTTACACATATACACACTCACACGGACATATGAATATGCACAAAACTTTTTTAGATTAACCAGAAATTAAAAGGGCATCAGAAGAAAGCAATACTTTATGAAACAGTAAGTCAAAACTAAAATTTCTGTCCTCATATATACCTGATAGTTTCCATTGACTCTTCTCTCCGATATAAACCCAAGAAGCAAAGCACCACAAACTGATTGCAAAGAAACTTTAATTCAGCTACAGTAGCAATAAAGGGCTATTAAGTAAAACTCTTCTTGTCAAGAGACTAAATAGCAGCCTTGGTGGAGCCTGGCATTTCAGTTAGGCCAGGTCAACTCCTTAGCTAAAGGTCCACCCCTAGAAAGGCAGGCTCACCATGAGTGAGTCCTGATAAAGGGATGTGAAGAAGAAACAAGTCCTTTAACATGATACTGTATTTTTTCTTCCCAGAACCCCACCCTTAGTGCAATAGCTCACTGCACCACAGCCTTGAAGCTTCATAAGTCTTTAGCATCTCTGTCTTCTTTTGATCTCTTTTCTAAGCATGCTTTCCTTAACACTTAGGGTCTCGCCAATACCTTGTACTTCCTTACCTTTCTCTAGTTTCCCTTGCCCAGCACTTTGCGGATAGTCCGCCACGGTCTCATGTGCATACTTTTTTTTCTTTGATCCTCTCCATCTTTGCAGTTGGTGAGATTCACAGTTTGTTTACCTTCGGGGACTTTCTTTTAAACTCTAATAAAATTGCCCTCGAGCTTCTATTTGAGTCCATTCTTAAATTACTGTATTATGAGACTAAGAACCTGAAGAGGGGACCCTGAATTCCCACATATCATTTTAATCATAAGTGTAAGAAACCATATACAAAGAGTTCCATAGCAGAGTCTCAGAATGTACCCCACAGGGAAGCCCGCAAGAATACTGGACAGACTGTACATTTTAAAACATTTTTATTTCTCAAGGAACAAAAAAATAATTTGTAGTTCATCACAGTGAAGGGATTGTATTCTAATACAGTTCAATGATTAGGAAAAATTCTTAATCATCCAGCTAAAAATATATTAAGAAAAAAATGGAAGGAAGCCACAGGGATCAGCCAGTTGAATCCTATTATTTCACAGATGGAAAGAAAATGGCTTATCGAACGTCACAGAGATGGTTGGGGTCAGATGGACGACAAAGGTCCAGGTGCCATCCTCCACAATCACGCTCTGTATGCAACACTGCATCTTATCAAATATTTCTGTGATCCTGTCAAGACTGTAATAACCCTTCAATAAAAAAAATGCTTACAATAAACACAGATGAAGGAGGGGTTGTAGCTTGGAGAGAGGGATTGCTAATCATGGAAAACAGGCCAATGCAGGTGGGTATACATACACTCCACTTTAGGCTCACGGTAAAATTGACCTTCACATAGAAGAGTTTCCATAAACCACTGTGCTGCCTCCACACAGCATGTCCCACCAACAATACACAAACCAGAAAGACAAGTGTTACAGTCAGTATGTCATTATAAGTCACATGATCAATTAGAGCTCACAGTTGAAGTAGATTTTGTTCCTCATAGCTACACACTAGAGCTCTGAAGTGTGCAGAGTAACTGTATCCTCCATTACAGTGTCTTACCCAATAGTTTATTGGCCATAAAAGTTACCCACTGCATTCATCTACCCACCCCTCCCTCCAGATCTCTCCTAACTGCCAATCACTTCCCTGTGCTTATAGTATTCCCTTTTATTTCTCAGAAAGTTTAATACTTGATTTAAGGTCACTGTCTGTGTACCATCAAGTCAAGTTTAGCTGCCAGCTAGCTAAACTTCTTGATAAGCCAGCTAGCATGAGATTCCTTAGGGATTTCCAGATTTGGGGTCTAACTTTTTAATTGTTTGATAGCCAGAGTGAGAGGCAAAAGTGTTTCTTTAGCATGTCTTTATCTCCAGCAGGACAGTTACATTATGTCTCAGTAACTTCATAGTATACAGTTGTTACAGATTTTCCTATTTTACTTTTTTTTATTTAGCAAAATGCAGTTAAATTTCCTTAATGAATAGCTTGATAGCTCATTTTCTTTTAGCACTGAATGGTACTCAATCACAAAGATGTATGACAGCTTATTTATCTGTTTGTCTCATGAAGAACATGTCGGCTGCTTCAAGTTTGGGGCAATTATTAGAGCAGTCATTATAAATATTCCCAAGTAGGTTAGTGTATGCAAATACCAAGGAATATGAGTACTGTCGTATGGTAAGTGTATGCTTCCTTCGGGCAGACATTTTTAGTCTCCCAATGACTGTGCTGCCAAACTTGAGACTCACAATCTGTGACTCAATTCAGGTTTAGCTTCCCATCCTCAATAAGTCATTTAAAAGAGCCAAGTTAATAGTGGGAAGTAGAAAAAAAGGAAATTTATTCAATGTTGCCACATTGGGAAATGGGACAAAAAAATCAAATGATTATTCTCCGTGTCTATCTTTGGAGTCTTGAAGTAAGACTAAAGTTCACAAAGAGGGCTATGGATATGTATATCTAAACAGTCCTGGTCAAGGCATGATCCTTCTCACCACTGACCCATCACTGTCTGAGCGGCAGTGTCAGCCTATAAGGTGGTCTGACAAATTAGAGCTTTGTGAAATCTCTTTCTAAAAGACAATCCTCCCTCTGGGTGGGGATTCTTCTTTCTCTCAGTCTTAGAGTCTGGGGAAATTCCCATTTCTTTGTGGTCCATTGCTTTAATACTTCAATAGATTGAGAGACACAGTATTTCTTTAGAATATTTTTATATATACCAGATCCATTGCAGCTATATACAATGTTTAACTTTAAAAGCTAGCATCTAAGTGGCAGCCACACACAATATTACCCTAGAACAGTGGCTCTCAGTCTGGGGGCTGTGACTCTTTCACAGGGATTGCCAGATCAATACGCATGACATCTCATGATAGTTAAGATGTAGAGAGGGGGGAAACACTCTTCCATTGCAAGTGGGAAAGCAAAGCAATATGACCACTATGGAAATCAATATGGCAGTTCCTTAGAAAACTGGGAATTGATCTACCTCGTGACCAGCTATACCACTCTTGGGCATATACCCAAAGGACACTCCATCCTACCACAAGGACACCTGCTCAACCATGTTCATTGCAACTTTATTCATAATAGCCAGAAACTGAAAACAATCTAGATGCCCTTCAACCAAACAATGGATAAAGAAAATGTGATACATTTACACAATGGAGTATTACTCAACTGTTTAAAAAAAATGACATCATGAAATTTTCAGGCAAATAGATGGAACTAGAAAAAAAATTATCCTAAGTGAGGTAATCCAGACTCAGAAAGACAAACATGGTATATAAGTGGATATTAGCTGTTAAGCTCAATCACAACCATGCTACGATACACAGAGCAGGGAAAGCTAAGTAACAAGGAGGGCTCCAAGACTGACACATGAATCTCCCTAGGAAGGGGAAATAGAATAGATTTTGTGTGGGAGGGAGGAGTGGTGTTGGATTGGGGTGGGTATGGCAACAGCAGGATCAGGTGCAGGGGTGGGAGAGGATCAAAGGAGAGAATACTTGGAGTTACAGGAAATGGAGGGCATGTGGGGGTGGGTGATACTATGAGGGTGACCCTAGTAAGGACTCCTAGCTATAGCAGATTCCAAGCCTGAATCAGCCATCCTCTGAACCAGGCAAAACTTCCGGAGGTGGGACTGGGACACCAACCTAGTCACAAACCTTCAACCTATAATCTATTCTGCCTGCAAGATGTCCTGAGGTAATGGAGGCACAGAACATGTAGGAGTGGCCAACCAATGATGAGTCTAATTTGGGGCCAACATCACAAAGGAAAGCCATGTCTCACATTGCCTGGATGACCAGGAACCAGAGGCTGGATAGCTAAGAGACCTTTATATAGGCATAGTTTGGAGCCTAGCCAAATTGTCATCAAAGAGACTACAGCAGGCAGCTGATGGAAGCAGATGCAAAGACCCACAACCAAACATTAGGAGGAGGGACTGCCCAAATTAGAGTTCTCTGTAGGGTCTCTCCCCTTGGAGCTTGGGGAATTCTGTGGAAGAAGGAGGTGCCAGAGGATTTGAGGACACCAGAAGAATAAGGCCCCACAGACTTCAACTAAGTAGGACTTATAGGGGTTCACAGAAACTGAACCACAATTACAGAGCCTGTATGGTTCCTCACTAGGTCCTCTGCATAATATATACATATATATATATATATATATATATATATATATATATGATTATTATCTTGGTGTTTTTGTTGAACCCGAAATAATGGCAGTAGGGGTGTCTCTGACTCTATGGTCTGCCCTTTGAACCCCTTTCCTCCTACTGCGTTGCATAGCCCAGCTTTGATATGAGGGTTTGTACCTAGTCTTACTGTATCTTGCTATGCCATGTTGGGTGGCTATTCCTAGGAGGCCTGCTCTTTTCTGAAGCAAGGAGAAGTGGATTTGGGGGAGAGAGGAGATGGGGGGGTATGGAAGAATAGAGGGAGGAGAAACAGCTGTCAGGAATTTTTAATAATACTAAAACATTTTTAAAGACCATCTGAAAACACAGATATTTACATTATGATTCACAGCAGTAACAAAATTATGATTATGAAATATCAATGAAAATTATTTTATGGTTGGGGTCATCACAAATGAGATGCAGCATAACGAAGGTTGAGGAACACTACTCTAGAAAATGTCTTTGGACACTTTATGCTGAAACTGATAACCCCTATGTCAAAAGTCTCCATGCTGTAACGTTTTCAGCATCCAAGAATTTTTCTATTTTATTCCATATACTCAAAATAGTGCCTGGACATAATCTGTTATCATTAAACACTTGTTAGATGAATATACTCACCCAAGGTAAAAACATCTTCCCTCTACTTTTATATCAGAGAATTCTATTTAATTCAACAAGTGAAGTAAGACTGATGCATGGAGGTGATGATTTATGAAAAATAGGTATTTGTAAATAACAAAATTTCACTCAAAGTCCTTGCCCTACAAAAGTGTAAAGGATGGAGGGGAGGAGTGGAAAAAGAGCCAAGGAAGATGGAATCTTTGCTTTTTACTCTGGGGCACATGCTCATGGTGCGGAATAGGGGACAGAATCTTCTGCACCGTTTAAATAGTTCTGTCTTTATTTGCTATGCACGTACAGTTGAATTTGCATAAATTAGATGCACATAAGCTGAGCCTCCACTATAATTGCGAAAACCATTGCACTGGAAATAAGCCTTCATTGAAATCACATTAGCAACCAAAAAAGATTAAATTAGATTTGGAAACATATTTAGCCCTATCAAGAGGTAGATTACAGAAAGTTTATAAAACAACACAGACATACATAACCAGCCACATAAGCCCTGGCTAAGGAAGGAATGAAAGCAACATGATTCATCAATGAGGAGAACAATGATAGACAGGAAATGACTTGAGCAACCAAATTTTTGTTCAGAGAACTTCAGTAGCTAAGAAAACAGGCACACACCAATTCATCTGGCTTCAGGTACCTAAACTACAGAAATGGCATCATACCCTCCAGATATAGTTGTCCAAATCCAGCTAACATACATGCCAGTTCTAGATCTTTAATTATCAGTTTGCCAACAAAACCACAATAGAAGTTTTCCATACCTCAATATGGAGGATGTCAAATTCGTCTCAATCGTGTTACCACTACAGGTTTGCTGGTCAGAAGCCTTCCTCAAATCTCATGCCTCCTTGTCTTAATGCCAGCTAAGTGATGTTTTAATATTTATTAAGGGTTCTCAAGTCCTGTGAATTACATAAATGTGCTTGTGATTATACTCCCTTCACTCTTCTTCCCAGGCAAATGTGAAGCTAAATTAGTCACTTATCATAAAGTTTTCTGAAAACACGAATCTAAAGAAATGCTTGATAATTGTTCTTAGCCATCTGGCACCAAGTGATGCTCATGGACTCACATGAACCATTTGGTAAAATTCCAAAAATGTCTGTCTTAATTTTACATCTCACTTACTGAAAGTTCCAGGCTGGAAAAATTTGTAAGAGGAGAAAATAATTTACAAAAAGAAAAACAAATGAGCAAATCCCTCAACTCACATTCCATAGGAAAACTTAACAAACCCATTACCTGAAGCCAGCTTTAACTGATCAACCCAACACCTCCCAAGGACATACACAAACACACACACACACACACACACACACACACACACACACACACACACACACACACACACGGAAAAAAACACATTAAGTTAAGGAGAAATGGTAGTTGCTTTTTCAAGTCCTTTTAAAAGATTTTTAGTTTTTAATTCTGTTTCCTTACTTCCCTTCTTCCAACCTCCTCCTTGCTCCCTCTTGAAATTATGTCGTGTGTGTGTGTGTATAAATTCAACCCAGCCTATCTTGTGTTACTTGTGTCTATGTAAGTTCAGGACTGCCCACTGGTATTAGAAAACCAATTAGGGGTTGTCCAACTGGGGAAGAGCATTTCTCGCACTCTCAGCATTCATTAGTTAGTTATCTATAGTTCTTTTAGGTGGAGCCCTGTGAGAGTGCCCATTCTGTGTTATCATGCCTATTGGTAATGACCTTCAGATTTTGCTTAGGTAGATTCATACCTTGGTGATAATCAACAACTCTATAACAGGACATAAGGCCTATCCAACAGGAGGTAAATCATGCCTGGTACTGGAAAACTCTCTAGGGATAGTGAGGTCACAGATCTTAAAGGACCCACTATTGCCATCCTACTAAATCAGCACAATACATAAATGCATCCTGAAACCTATTGTTTTTCCTATACATAAGTGTAGCTCTCATCTCTCACCAAAGAAATCTCTCTTTGCAAGAGAAGGAAACTATTACAGAAAACCACAACCAGTCCAAATACAGAGAACAAGTGATGAAGCCCAGTTCCAGAGGAAGCATCTAAAGTACCACTCCTATAACTAAAGTTCAGGGAAGATATTCAGGGAAGATGGAACAGAAATGTTTTAAGAACCAAGGGACCAGGAAAGCTGTTGTGGGATTATATCTCCTAGATTAGTTAGGGGGCACCTTTCATGATATCGCAGCAATATGGCTGCCTAGTCAAGTCCCTTTAGATGGCTGGATCACTGATTCTTATAGGAAGATGATTTCCAGAACTGCTGCTCCCCCAAAGCCCAGTCTTGCCTACCAAAAGCAGATCCTCACTCATCTAGCTTATTATTATACTCTTTCAATGGGGATCGACAGCCTACAAAAATAAGCTGTTTCCACATCTATGTCCAAAATTGTGAAAGTCTCCCTCTGCCTTTAGAGTATAATACCAAATGCTTACTGTGGACTAGACATTCCTCTGAGGCCTGTTCCCTGATGGCTCCACTGACCTCATTTCCATTTCTGTCATTGAGAAGTCCCAAGATCTAAATGGATTTAACACTTAAAGCTCATTCGGGATTAAAGATGAGCAATCCCTTCCCAGAAGAAATACAGAAACATATTGGGGAGAGTGGTGGTTTGAAAGGGAATGGCCCCCATCGGCTCATATGTTTGAAAATGTGGTCTCTGATTGGTGGAATTGTTTAGGAAGGATTGGAAGGTAGGGCATTATTGGATGAGTGATGTCACTGGTAATAGTCTTTGAGGTTTCAAAAGCCCATGCCATTCCCATTTAGCTCTCCCTCCATCTACCTCTTGCTTATGGGTTGAAGTGTAAGCTCCCAGCTAATGCTTCAGCACAATGCCTGACTGGCTGCTGCTATGTTCCCTACCCACCACAATGGTCATAGACTCACCCTCTGAAACTGTAGAGCCCCAGTAAACTTTGTCTGTTATAAGTTGCCTTGATCACGGTTCAATCAATTAGTCACAATATAAAAGTAAGCAAGACATTATGATTACTAAATGATTCAACCCTTTTGTTTCTTCTCAGTCATGAGCAGGTTGCACACACTGGATGAGGAACAGTCTATAGTTACAACCTTCCCTTTTTCTTCTTTAATAGCATAAATGTATTCAACTTGTAGGAGTATTTTCTAACTCCTTTTCATCCAAATGTATTCTTTCTTGGTCATCCCCATCTACCCACACCCACAACCCCCTGTAACTTATATAAGATGACAACCTAAATGTTAAATTCCCTTCTTAAGCAGCATTCAAATCCACTGGGCCAGTCTTCTGAAGTAGTCAGAAGAACATTACTTATCTTTCAATGATTTTATGACAAGTTCCAGCTTTTGAAATTTACTGGATATTTCTCTAAATATAAAACATTATAGATAATTGCCCCTTAGAATGGAACAAATCATTATATTAATTTGAAAAGTTATCTTAGCTATGGGGGAGAAAGTACTTGAAAAAAAATTGCCTATGTACATGAAAAAAGCTAATTTCTAAGAGGAAATATGAGAACAAAATATGGTCCGTGCTTCCTGAAATTCATTTTGCTGATGCTAATATCCGATCCAGTGCTATACAGTCCCACAATGGCTGCAGAGAGAATTCCAGAAGGCAAGTTATAAGATGGAGGGCTAGACGTTACAAGTCAGTGAAAAGCATCTTCTCATCTTCATTTTAGAAAACTTATTTGGAGATTCTTTAAGAACTCAGTACAAATCAGTTAAAGGAGAAAAATGGGCTTTATAATTTCTGGAGAAGAAATATATTAAAGTCATATAGAGGCCAGTGAAAAGAATTAGCAGAAACCAGCAACGTTAATTAAGCCTAAGCTTTATGAATATATGTCATAATCTGTTTTTATAACAACTAATCAGAGTTCTATTACAATCTCCATTTTGCACATGAGGAAATCAAACAAAGAATCCACTTTAGCAGGACTGAGATTGAAAGCAAGGCAAGGTGGATGGTCCCAGGGTCCACACTCAGAGCCTGGCACTGTGCTGCATAGCTTGTCATTAAGAAAGCCAGGCAGAGAAGGGATACATTTGGTAATCCCCTAGAGTTGAAGGGAAACTTACTTCCTGATGATTCAGGAGGTGAAATAAAATATTATTCTTCTATGAATGCAGGAAACTAAGTCATGTAGATCTCACAATTTGCCTTAGGGGAAGGAAGATCTTCTGATCTCTAATTCAAGGTACCTTTAGAAGCCCAGTAAGTCTAATTTGGCAAATGTATATGACTTCCTTTGAAACACTTGTCATTGTGGTGGTAAGTCGCATACCAGATAGAAAACATTTGGGAAAGGAAGGACCCTGTAGCATCACCGATCAAAGGAGAACACACACCTGGCACGACAGTGAAAGAGACTCCATGAGACCAAGGCCCAAGGAGTGTTGGCTGGATAAAAGTACAAGAAGGTGAAAAGAGCAGATGTCTCCTGGTAGAAGACACTAGGTATAGACAGCAAGGGCAGGGCACTAGTCTCTGTTTAAAGAGCTTAAAGAAGCCCAGCACGGAAGGCCGAGTTATGAATTTTGAGGATGGCACGTTCTAATGAAGCAGAATGAAACAATACATATTGGGATCAGGTGCTACAGACTTCTCAGGCTACACTGAGGCTTTTCAACATCTTAAGATGATTTCAATCGTGAAAATAGGACATAGCTACTGGCTGGAATGGCTTTCTTCCCCCACTTCTTCAATTCCCTGCTCTTTCCCACTGCACCAAACAAAATAGAAATATACTCTGTAGCTGAAGGAAGAAGACAGCACCACAAAAGTATGGAGTAAAATAAAAGAAGAAAGGATGGGTTCCTGAAAAGTCTTAGTTCACAAAAAGGCAAGTTCTTGCAGGGCAGTTCAGACATATGAGATCAAAGAATCTGTGATGCTGTTGGTTGCAACCACAAAGAAGCATTTCCTAAACTTTGAGGACTTCTGTGAGCTAGCTGCTAAACCACTAGCCACTGCAAAACAGTCACACTGGGCACAATTATACATGAGCATTTGGGAATGCTATAAAATGGATTTTATTTTTGAAGATTTCATCTTGCCAGCATACCTCTGACTAAGCTCAAGATTGGTTTCTGTTACCTTTGATGGAAGGAAATAAATAACACAAAGGTATCATTTTTTTTGATATCCCATTACTCTACAGACTCTTTATGCATTATAAGGAAGCTGGAGGAACACACTGTTGCTCACTGACTAGACCTCTGTCTTGGCTTAATGCACTATGTAGCTACATTGTAAACTTGACCAACCTTATTGAGTTTGTATCCATCTTTCTGGATCTATACCTCTACAAAGTCGATGAAACAAGAGTAATATGCTTGCTTAGGGAAGGCAATACAATTTTGTTAGAAACTTCATATGTATATCTTAACGATGTCTTATATGGTATCAGTGCTCAGAGCATTCTAAAATGAAATTGAATATAATCTCCTATGTGGTTGTTTCAAATAAAATTAAATACATATTATGGCTGTGGATATCATTCCATTGTAGAATATTTGCCACAGGTCTAGCTCAAGAAATGAGAAAAAATAATAATACTTATTCCACATAGTATTTGAAAAACTAATAACCAATAAATTTCATTAATATATGAAACAGACCATACTTATTTAATGACCATGATCTATGTCAGACATCATTTTATAAAAATTTAAATTTGGTTATGGCACCAACACTTCATAGAAGATCATGGTTATAAATCAAATAGATTATCTAAATTCCATCGCTGTTAAGAGTCAAGAGATCCCATTAACTAACCAGTACAGAAATAATTATTGTTAAATCCTGTACATAGTTGCCTGCTAAACTACTTTAATGTCACTAGACTATGATATGGACTACAAATAGTCAGTTAGCTAAGCATATAAAACCTGACATTGTTAAAATTAACCACCAGTAAGTCTTGCTAGAACTCCTGCTCTGCCATAATCACTCTTAACAACACCAATGTGAAAGAATTTGTTTTTTAATTGCAATAGAAACTCTCCTGAATTGTCTGTAATAGATCAACTCACTACAATATACAATGCTTTCTATCGTTTCTATTAAATATCTGGACCAATGCCCATGTCATGTCGTGATAAACAGCTGAAGCTACTGTTTTGTTATTTTCAACTACTTCTATCCCATGAGTTGCACATATACCAGGAGACAAACATGATTGTTAGCAAAATTATTTAGCACAATTGTTCTTATTTATTAAAGGATGTGTTTTCATGATATTGACTATAAACATTATGACAATCAATAAAAGCCTGTGAGTAAGCTAAAAAAAAAAGTAGCTGTATGACTTTTCTTGGGAAGCTGTGAACAAATATGTATTTAACTAAAATAGGGTACAAGCAACACATCAAATCAATGATTTCACCCAAGTCCAATGCTTTCAGTGAGTTGATTTTATAGGAGCATGAGTGTGGGTTTGCTTACAGAACTTGCTGACTCCAAACTACTTGCACACAAAATTTCCACCCATCATGGATGGTGATGCCATGATGCATGGGAGCTGCATTATAGAGTCCCACTTTGAAGTATAATTTACACTCTAGACCTTCCCAAAATCACTTGCAGTTGGAAGGGCCAGGAGGCAGGAGGGAAAAATCTTCTTGAATCATAGATGAAGATCCTGCGATTCTCCTCCCAACCTCCAGCCTCCTACTTAGGTAGCACAAGAGGTCCTTTGACTATTATTATAGACCTGGCTATAACTATAGCACACCGATTATTTCATTGCAATGGGTATCAAGCCAAGGTCATTACCGCTTCAGGATAATGACGGGATGGTCATGTTAGGACCAGAGGAAAAAGCCATGCAACCGAGAAGGTAGAAAAATGAAGCTGGGACAAAAGAAATGTAGAGAAAGGGTTCATCACATTTGAGCAAACGTTTAATTAGGCTCTGGACTATTGACAAGGGTTCCTTAACATGCAGAGCTAACACCAAAGGGAAAAACTATGTTCCATCATCAGAGTGTGAGCAATAGAACACACGTTTCTGAAGAATTGTTCACAATTATCTTCACAGTAAAGAAAATAAGTCTTGCTCCCTTAAGATATTAGATATACACAATGCCAAATCACTATTGAGTCAGAAAATTAAAGATACATGCCAATCTTGCATTTTTATATACCGAACATGGCTAAAAGAGGGATCAATGTCATGGAAAGTTCAGTGGGCAAGAAAGAGAAGCAGTTGTTTTCATCTCCCGAAGAGATTCAGATAATTCACACATCCACTCTACTCTGCTCAAAATCCTACTTTTATTAGTAAGCCTCAGAGTGGTGAGCAGTTAAATATAGATCATTAGTCACTGCATGTTTAATCACATATCAGTATTGCTTGAAGATTAAAACATGTCTGTCGTTCAATTATCCCCACATAGACAACCCCATTTTCTGCCCATTCAGCTAGGAACAATGTATTCATAAAATAGATTGTTCTAGTTTAAAATCTGTTTGACAGTATCCTGGGGAGCTGAATTCAAAGGAAAGAAAAGAAATACACCTGCTTACTCATTTCCTATCTGAGGAAGAGCACAGCTCCTGCTTTAGGCCCTTTTACATCTCAGGGAATAACACAGTCCAGCATCTTCTCTCCACTCATACTTCAGGAAAACCATGTCAGTCTTCATGTAGCTGGTCTTGCAAATCTAATACATCTAATACAGCTAAATGTTCCACATAAATGACCTCAACTCTGGTCTCTGCACATAAACAAATAATCTGCAAAGTTTTGGATAAGTGTACACAATTACAAATAGCGCCTCTTCTTTTGCAAGTAGAATTCATTTCTCAGAAGGGAGGCAAACGGAACCTTATGTAAGTCCTTAGCTGAATACTGGAGGATCAGAAGAATGGTTTAAAAAAATGTAAGTGGTGCTTGGGATGACTTACTGACTATGTACACACACACACACACACACACACACACACACACACACACACACAATTCCTTTAAGTTTTTGCAACCAACCTGACCATTAAAAAATGTTTAAATGTTTTTACATCTCTCATCTGTGTCATTGTGAACTGAACTCATTTGGTACAGAAAACCTACAGTTTAATTGCTTGATTTAAACTTGGCTGGTAGAATGCACACTGAAACATTACTCTTTAATTATGCTAATTTATATCTGAAAAGCTAAATCTACAAAGGCAATAACATTAATTATTTACTTGCCCATTAAAGTTGAATATATATTACCAAGCTAATTGGCTCCATAAGTCTGCCAAAAAATTAAAGACAAGTGGCTCACTAATTTACATGGGGGAGGGCATGGAGTCTCAGAAGTTTGTTTGTTCCTAACTGGATCACAGGAAAACATGGGTCAAGCGCTTTCCTTATCTGTTTAATTTTCCACATATCTTCTTCCTTCCCACTTGGATCAAAGCACATTCCAGAGAGGAAAAGAAAGAAAAGACACAACTAATACTTAACCTAGTGCTTTTTCTGTGCCGTGCTCTACATGCAATATCTCATTTAATTCAAGAAGTGAACAAAACACAGACTAGCCTCATCTCCTTCTCAAAGATGATCAAATAGGTGTTTAGAGAGTTTTAAAATCTTCACAAAGTAATGCCACAAAAGGGGCACAACTTTCCCCTCAATGGGATAAGAGATTATTCTGGAGCCAAATATGAGTGATCAAAACTGAGGGACCATTGCATGGGAATAGGGATTTAACTTATTCCACATTCCATGCTCCAACATGGTAAACTTCAAGAAGCTTTCATAGTGGCAGAAAAAAATGAAAACCAGAAATCAAGACACTTCTTACTTACCTTGATGGATATACCAGATAGATGAATTACAGAAAAGCAGCAAAGTGTGATAGTGGTCTCCTTTAAACCCAGCACTCAGGAGGCAGAGGCAGAGGCAGGAGTATCTCCGTGAGTTTGAAGCAAGCTGGGTCTATATAGCAAGTTTCAGCTAGGAAAGGCTACATAGTGAGACCGTGTCTCAAAATAAATAAATAAATTCAAATAATAAAGGAAACAGTAATACCTCTGTTGGAGGCCTCAGAGGACATCTTACATGCGACTTTCTTAGCTTTTGAGTTGGTGGACACTCAAGTGTTAGGAGCTGTGAACCCCCAGATCCTGAATTTCTTATAAACAACTTGTTTTCCTCTGCTTTGAGACAGCTTGCAGCTGCTCTGAGCACGAGAACCTCAGGAGTTCCTGATGGCAGAAGAGTGATTTCTGGTGGGTTTGGCTGGGGCGTGGCTATCAGTTAAGGATCCCTATATAAGATGCCCCTGGACACAATAAAGGGGGAATTCTTGGGGCATTCTGGCATCAAGGATGACCTGTGTCTCTGTCTGTGAGTCTCTGTGTGTTTCAATCTTCAGCCCCTTGCCCTGTTCACAAACTGTATGGTAGCACATGGAGCACAGACGGGCATGGTGCACCACACTCAAGGCCTGCTCACACATCCCAAAGGATTAGTTCATTAATCAGATGGCTATTAGGTCAAACACAGAGCCAGGCAATGGTTTGCTATTAAAGACATTTAAAATGACCCAAGGTAATTTAGCCCTGGACTTGACATTCCAATATCTCACATCACTGAAGTTCAACTCAGACAGTCAGCTTCTGCATGTGTAACTTCTTCCCAAAGACTTTTCCTCAAAGCAAGTCTTTAAACAATTACATTTGGGGGGGTCTCCTGAGAAGAAAAGGCTACTTACTCTACCATACTATTTTAATATGTGCTCCCCACAGCACATGGGTCTCTGTAGATGATTCCCCAAGAAGACTTGCTTAAACACCAATATCACAATGTTTAATGAAGGTTTTATTCTCAGCTCGACTTAGATATTGGCATAAAATACAACTACAGAAGTAGGTCAGAAATACAGATATAATGATGAGCATGTACCCCAGTGTACATCTATGTCCTTGTACCTCATTATGAGCGTGTACCCCAGACATATATCCAGAGCACCAGAAGGGAATTTCAGCTAATACATGAAGCTCTTCTCTGAAATGCTTCAATGCTGGCCCGCTATTTCTTACCTTGTTACTGAACAAATGAGTTCAGATATTAAAGATTATAATGCCTATGAGACTATACTCTTGGTCTTATTCTGAAGATCAAATGTAAATGGAATTATAAGGGCTCTGAAAATTCTCAAACATTAACTAAATGTAAGATAATGCAATAGGAATTAGTCTCTGGTACCTGAACAATACCCATGGGATTTATGCTGATTTTCTATGGAAGCAACAGTTTGGTTATATTTTCATGCAATCACAAAGGCTACAAAGCTTTTTTCAGTGTGTGTAATTTTACTCATTATATGGTCCAAAGAAAAAAGAAATAATATGGAACCTTCACAGAGCCAATTAGCAATAAGCCTTTAATTAATACTCAATAAAATGTTCTGAAAGTAGAATGTCTTCCAAAGGTCTTGGGTCACTGTATTCATTAATATTTCAAGCAGGTTTATTTTTACACAGAGATAGAGTCAAAATATTAAGCATATGCATTTATGCATGCATACTTTAAGTAATACAGCTAAATTGTTATTGGTTATGAAGCACTTAGAACCATAATAATGCATAATGAAAAGTAGATTTGTATATTTTCTAAGATTCAAATTATAATTTGAATGTTTACAAGTCTGCTGGGAAATAAGATGATGTTCTACCTTAGGTGATCTCCAGAAATATTACCAAATGTGAAGATAATTTTGGAAATTTCCTTTATAACTCTAAATCTAGTGCCATAATAAATTATCTTTTCAGATTACCTAAAAATATTTTGTATGTCAATCACTGGGGCTGAAATCTGAAACTAACAACTTAGACTCATATTACACTTTGGACCGCTTATATTTAACACTTAAATAACATTGAGCTACTTGGCTGTGGCAGGGTATACTGAAAATAGCCTGTTGATTTTTCTATACCTTAGCATTATTAAATGGAATTGTTGGGTTTTTTATTGTGTTAAACTGAGAATAATTAGTGACATGGATCACTGCATTCAAGCATTTAAGAACCAAAAGCATTTTTATATGCCAAGTTCTCACAGAGAAAATACCAGAATAATGCATGGCCAGCATGATGGGATGATGATATATAATTCAGCATTCAGATTGGGCATGTAATCCTGTATTTCTTTTCATTAATTCATGTAGGGTTTAAAAAGGGCTTAGATGTGACTTTTTAAACAACTTGAATCAACGTTCTGACATCATGATTATCAGAATCTGAAACAGTGGTTAAACCTTGAGATTCAAGTAGATGTGGGTACCATTTTTCACCAAATCTAGACAAGTATATCAATGAGTCTTCTATATAGATTAGGAATTGCAGAAAACTCATAACTAATTATAGAAAAGTCAGAGACTGTGACTTTGGTGTGGATTATTAAAGCATAATTTACTTGTCACACATATTGAAGCATTGTTGAGAAATACTGCTTTTAACCTTACATAGTTTTGTGTTGCCAGCAGAATGATGTTTTTACAAGGGAAATGAAATAGGAAAGTTAGGAAATATTTATAATCACAGACTCATGTTGATTTCCTGGAGGAAATGTTATTTAAATGTCTGCATAAAATTCTATATAACTAACTTTGCTTTATGGAAGAGACAGATGTTTTATCTTTTTAGTAAATGAAGCACCAGCATTGCAGAAGATCTGCCGTGCATGGATGTGTGCTGATCAAACAGACATCAACATTAGTTGCCATGTCACTCCTGAAGAATTTCTCTGAAATGGCAAATGTCTGGTTCCATTTCCATATCTATAAGTAGGATGGAGTCACTGAGCATCTTACCATATACATAAGTTCTTTGCTGGAGAAAGGTAGGTAATAATAATGACCTCAAAGTGTAGAATCAGAAACTCTGAAAAGAGGTCTTCAGAAACACTGACTGGTGTCAGGCAGTCAAGTAAAGCATATTAATTCCAGCATGTAGCCCCGTCTCTCATGTGAAAGGGCAAAAGAGAAGTCTTTGTTTGCATCCAAAAAACAAACTGGTCACTGGATAAAGATACAACAGTTACTGAACAGAAATGAGTTGAACATGAAAGTTGTATTAAAGGTTCAGAAGTATTAACAACACCCTAGGTTTCTTTCCATTTAGAAAGGCAAGGCAACTATCTGAACATACACCCAGTGAGGTTCATTAAAATTCCATTCACAGAAATGAAAACCAGAAACTTTACTGATTATGTAATACTGTAAAGTATACAAATTAATTTTCATCAAGAGATTAAAATCTCAGGCTTGAGTGGTGTCTTAGTCAGGGTTACTACTGTTATGATGAAACACCATGATGAGCAAAGCAACTTGTGGGGCAAAAGGTTTATTTGACTCAAACGTCTACATCACTGTTCCTTGTTAAAGGAAGTCAGGATGAGAACTCAAACGGCAGGAACCTAGAGGCAGGAACTGATGGCTGATGCAGAGGCCGTGGAGGGGTGCTGTTTACTGGCTTGTTCTTCATGGCTTTCTTACCCACCCACAATGGCCTGGGGCCTCTAAAAACAATCACTAAGAAAATGTCCTACAAGCTTGCTTGCAGTCTAATCTTATGGAGGCATTTTCTCTTCTCTTTCCCACTTACCTTGTGTCAAGTTGACAAAAGTAGCAAGCACAAGTGGACAGCTAACATTGCACTTTGGCCAGTTCAAGTTCAAGCACCTGATCAAGGGGCCACCTCTAGGAAATTAGGCTCACGTTAAGCCATGCTAAAGAAATAGGTAGAATAATTAGTCTTTTGGTGAAATATCATACTTGTCTTTCCCAGAATCCCCATGCCTAACCCAGTAGCTTACTGGGCTACAGATGTGTAGATTTCTAACTCTGTCTGCTTTTCTGAATAACACAGAAAAACATAACTTTTCATTTTCTTAATTATATCCATATATAAGCATGACTTTTTCCCAACATTTTGTGTTTCTCCAACATTTTTTATGTTTTTATTCATTCTCTAAAGATTCCTTCCCTACATGCCACTGCTTGCCCACTATATGCCTGACCTCCATGCCAGCTTAAACTGCATAGTGTTTTTCTTTTCTTCCCCATCCTTTTCTGAGCAGCCACTGAGATGTGCATACTGTCTGCCCTAGTTTTTGTTTGCTTTGTTTTTCTTCTGAACTCTAATACAATTTTCATGTTGAGAGAATTCTTCAATATTTTGTTAGCAAAATGAGGAGGAGACCCTAATTTTTTCTGTGTCGTCTGTCTACCATAAGGGGATAGCAAAATTCCATTAATGGTAATTACTTCACAAATATTTGTTGACTACTAGACACGAGGGTCATTGGACATTTGACAAATGATAAGCTCAAAGTATAATGAAGAAAGAGAAATTCCACCAGGCTGAAAATGTCATTGCCATTTACTACAGGTGACAACTCACCCAGAGGCTGAAAGATACAGATACAGATACAGGGGAAAGATCTGCTTGAACAAATACACACTCTGCAACTTCGAAGATCCGGGAATTATGGTTCTACTCTGGAATTTTCTTTAGATCTCTTTTTTATCCATTATGTTTTCTGACTTTTCAAAAGGCATCTATAATGCAAGACGTCTCTACAGTTTGAGCTACAGTTAAAAATTTTAGTTCCTAAAAATAAAGACACCAAAATGATGAAGGAGAAGAGGATGGTGGTGTGTAATTTGAGCTCTAAGAGAGCCTTTACGGAAGTAGATCCAGGGCAGCCTTCCACAGTCTGTAGCCATACCACTTTGAATGCACCAGATCTCATCAAATACAAAAGGTGCACACACCTGCGGGTGACTGAAGAAAGTTTCCATGTTAAGGCAAAGATACGCTTCAATGCTCTAGGTTTTACTTAATAAAAATAAATTATTTCCTTCCATCACATGCACAGCTTTCTCCTGTGGCCTCCTTCGTTTTCCCCAGTGGATTCCCGGAATACCAGTGGTCAGAACTTCCAACTTGTGTGCCCACACTTCATAGCTGAAGCCGACATGTGGTGAAGTCAAAGGAAAATGTCACACTACATGCTCAGCAAGTAAAACTGTCAGTGGAGGTTCATTCTCTCATTCTCTTGAGCACAGTCAGATTTCTAAGGTACTAGCTGAGGTCTTCGCGATGCTGCAACGGAACACCATAGACTATCCGCCTTCAGCAGTAGAAGCTTATTGTCTTCTAGTGCTAGAAGCCAGAGAACCATGAACAGGAAAATAGCATGACTGGGCCCCAGAAGGGCTCTTCCTATTTTGGAGGCAGACCAGCCTTAGAGAGTGGAGAGAAAGAATCTCTCTTTTTACGACAGCATTCATATCACTGGAGCTGGCTTCACCCTCATGACTTAATTACCCCCGCCAAAACAAACAAGCTCTCATCCATGAAAGCCATCACACTACAGCTTTAGGTGATACTGTAAGAATTTCAGGGATAAGAGATAATCAGTCTGTAGCACAGAGGTTCTCAGCCTTCCAAGTGCTGTGACCCTTTAAGACAGTTCCTCATGTTGTGGTGAGCCCCAACCATAAAATTATTTTCATTGCTACTTCATAACTGTAATTTTGTTACTGTTATTAATCATAATATAAGTATTTGTATTTTTCAATGGTCTTATGCGACCCTGTAAAAGGGTCATTCAACCCCCCCCCATAGGTGTCAGAAAGCGCAGGTTGATAACTGATGCTATAGAGGCTTCTAAACTAGCCTTATCTACTAATGGTCATTGACCTTTGAATTAAAAAAAATATTCAAAGTTATTCCTTTTGTATTACAACTACCATAACAAAAGGGACTCCTCTACTCCCCCAGGTTGCTCCATCAATTGTCTTCAAATATGATTCCGTTTCCTGATTTTTTTAACTAGAAATTTTGAGGAGAGACATCGTTAAAGAAAAACATTCTTGCAGCAGGAAAAAGGAAAAGAGGCAGAGTAGAAAAGCCAAGCTGTAAAACACGCATATTCACATGCACACAGTCTTCTTAAGGTGCCTGCGTTTATACTGACGATATCTTTTGATTCCTTGCTAATGATTACAGTCCTGATATTGCTGGGAGACAGTACTCTGATAAAGCATAAAGAACACATTAGTTTTCATGTTCTTTCTGTTTTCAGCTAATCTTATTCTTTGTTGGCTTCCCTAAAACATTAAGGCGCAATGAATGTTTTCTTTGGCTGGAAATTGATCGGTATGCTAAGTTCTTCAATTACGTAGCTCGCTGCTGTAAACAACTCTGCAAAAGCACTTGCTTTCAATTTTTGCCTCTCATTTGTTTACCATTGCTCTGTAGTTGTAATCCAATGCCTCGTTTGAAGAATGCTCTACTTCGGGATAGGGCTAAGAAAATAAGGTCCAAGTCAAGTCAAAATACACATATAACTCATTACACAGAGATGTGTCTATAGTAATTGTTTGCGAAAAATAGTGATCATCGTAGGGAACTATCTACGTATAGGTGAATGTACAGTTAAAGCTCTGGTTACATGCACTAATATAAACATAGGTGTAGGTCTTGTTATCTATCACCAAATAACTAATTAGTATAAACTGAGTGACTGTATACTACCCATTTAATTTCTCATCAGTCAGTTAGGAATATGGGCAAAGCTTAGCACAGTTTCTTCTATGGCATCTCTTGCAAAGCATAGTTGACATATCAACCTGAGTAGGGGTTGTACATGGGGCTCAACTGAGATAGGATCCACTTCCAAGTTCATGTGGATTTGGGCAGGATGTAGTTCCTCACTGGGTGTTTAGTTTTAACCTGTATGTGCCTCTGCATATGACAGGATGCTTCATCATCCAGCAAGAGCAAATCTGCTGGCCAGGCCAGAGATTATGGTCTCCTTTATTGTAAACACTATAGTGATATCTCATAATCCTAGACATGGGCTGGTGATCAGGACCAGCCCATGCCAAGGGGAACATGTTACAGACAGTGTGGATACGAGGATGTGGGAACCATTAGGAGATATCTTTGGGTCTTTGTGCCATACTAGAAGTATAAAAAACATGGGGACATTTTCTAACTGTTCTTTGGGAAATGTGACTTTTATATTTATATCAAAAGCAGTCTAGCACACAAAAAAAGTTCATTTAAGTAGCCATACAGTGCTTGCTCTATATATTTAATTAATTTTCTTTGGAAGATTTTTTTTCAAAACTCTATAATCCTCATTAGCTTCTCAACTGCAGGCTAAGAAAGTGATGTTCAGTTACAACCTCAGGTAACTGGGTTAACATTATTTTATTTCACTCAGTATACACATGAGGTGCATAGGATGAATCCCAATGTATTGAATGATGTAAACTTCCAAATTTAATCTCCTATATAGTTCCAGAGGATTCATACAAATAATTCCAAAAAGATTGAGCTTAGGCAATTCCACAAGGGTAGCATAAATGTTATGAAATCTTAGAAAAAAATAAGGAAAAATAGGCTTACTTCTCTTGGAAAATTTTCAATGTACTGAGCTGTGTCCCTTCAAAATGTATGTGTTGAATTACTGTCTACCAGTGTAGTTGTCCTTGGAAATGAAACCAATGGAGTCACAGGCCCAAATGAAGGTATGAGGGTAGAGCCATCATGATGGGAATACTGCTCATCTACAGTGAAATCAAATACTCTCTGTCTCTCTGGGCTCAAATAGAAAAGAGATCATATAACTACCCAGCAAGGTGGGGACTCCCTACAAGCCAAGACATGAAACCTTAACATGAAACCCACATGACCAACATCCTGGCTTTAAACTTCCCGGGCTTCAGAGCTATAAGGGGGAAATTCCTGTGTTTCAGCCATCTAAACTCTTGTATCTTGTTATAAACAATGAAATAGAATATTAAAAAAGGAATATTAGTCTTGCTTCAAGAATTTTAGGTCTTATTCAACACAGAATGAAAATAGTGTCATAAGCAAAGTAGTTCACCTAGTAAAATTAGAGAATAAGATGGTCCCATTTACCTAATCACCAGACACACAAGAGTCAGATTATAAACTCAAAACTAACATCATAAATCATAAAACATATTATCATAGCATGTTCCTTTAAATAAATTCTTCATCACATTTCCATTAAGAATCTACTCTGAGCCTAGAATATATTAAATGTCAACAAATAATTTGATCAAGCAATGTGCTATAATAGTAAACAAATATTTGCTTGTGAGATATGCAAAAATAAATCTGATGAGGGAAACTGACAAGTAAACAAACGAATATCCCAAAGTCACAGTACATACTTCCATTCAGGACAAGATGGCTTCCATCCATTTATCTGTTCTCCACCATGCTCAGAACAAATATTAGTCCTAGAAATTGTGCAGGAGACAAGCAAAGATGATAAGGCATGGGCTATGTGGCATAGGGCTGCAGCCCAGAAAGATTGTTTCCTACTATATAAAGAAGACTCGTCATACCTGGTATGTCGCAACAACCCCCAGCCTAGTGTGGGCATCCCTAGAATAGGCATCCCTTCTTAGAACTGGACAGAAAACCTAATGGCCTCGTCTTATAACCCAACCATAACTACTTAGAGTATCAGCTTGTTGTCTAATCAGAAACACAGCCAAGTGGAAAATGTAGAAATGAGAATGCAGCTATAGCAGAAAAAGCAAAGCTTAGTGGGATCAGTTGTTGAATAGAGAAGACAAGGAATAGAATGTGTAATGTTACAGTGTTAACAATATAGAGATAGGTTTTAAAGAGTAGATAAATGACTCAGAAACAACTTCAACTCTCACTGGATCCCTAAAATGAAAAAGAAAGAGGAACTGAAAAAGTATTAGCTGAAAGCTCTTGCATTTGGTTCAAGACACAAAGTTACATGTTTGTGAAAATCAGTGAACTCTAAATAGTATGTACCCAGGGACATCAACAAAACACATCATAATTAAATATATGAAAATGAAAATAAAAATAATCTTATAAGGAGAGAGAAATAACATATTGCACTTTGGGAAATCAGAGCCAAAATATTAGATTTTTCACTTGGAATTATGAAATCCCAAAGAAACTGGCACCGTTTTTCAAGCGGTAAAAGAAAAGAACTAGCCAGGATGGTGGGGCGTGCCTTTTATCTCCTAACTTGAAGATAGGGGCTGGTGGATCTCTGTAATTAAAGTCCCGATAAGGATGCACAGTGAAACTGTCTCAGATACATATCAAACATTAAGTCCTGCTATATGGGGAGCACAAGAGTGATTTGTTCTTCACAAAACCACACTGAAGGATCTATTACAGGGAATTGTCCAAAGAAAAGAAAATATTAAAGAATAAATGTTGGAAAAAGGGATGTATACAGCTTCAAGGGAGACCAAGGAAAGGAGAAATGTACAAAACATCACAGTCACCTGACAGATCATCCTCTCGGTGATGACCGTGACCAACACTAAACATCTGCTATCTAACACAATGCTCTCTAGGGTGGGAAACTAATGTTATAAAATAGAAGTTTTTATGCTTCATTTGAAGGTGTGAAATTTTGATAGTAGCAGCTTATCATATGTCTCAACTTTTAACTACTGTAGTACTCAGAACAAACACCTCGTTTATTGTATGTTTATTTTTTTTAACTACTATTATATTCAGAACAATTAGTTTAAAGGATATCCAACAAGACACAACAAAATTATCGAGATAAAAGTTATAAGAGGGGGCTGGAGAGATGGCTCAGAAGTTAAGAGCATTGCCTGCTCTTCCAAAGGTCCTGAGTTCAATTCCCAGCAACCACATGGTGGCTCACAACCATCTGTAATGAGGTCTGGTGCCCTCTTCTGGCCTTCAGGCATACAACAGACAGACTATTGTATATATAATAAATAAATAAATATTTTAAAAAGTTATAAGATAATTTAGAGTGAAATATAGGATGCAAACTTAAAAGAAGTAATGAAATGACTAAGTATTAATTAAATTTTTGAAAATACCTACTTTTTTATGATTTCTAATTTATGATTACTACACCTCTAACGTTGCCCTTTTAAAGTCCATAGTTTAATTCTCAGTAACATAATCAAAGTTGCAAATTCATGGGTACAAATCAACTTTAAAATATTACCCCAGGGAGAAAACTTACACAACTTCACAATGAGTCTCCTTCTTCCCACTCTCTGTATCTGTATAAGGATTTATTCTGACCATGTCTTTTGAGTTAAACAATACACAACCGGCCTCTTGAACCACTGACATATGTTTCTAAGGTTTATCCTGATTGTGGAATATGTTAACAATTCATTTCTCTTCCTGACGAGATAGCATCCCATTCCATAGACAGACCACATTCTAGTTACTCATCCGTCAGTGGGGAATGCCTGAGATGTTCCCTACTTTGAGCTACAATAAAAGGTGGTGCTGGAGATACTTATGCCCAGGTTATTGGACACACAATACCGAGATGGTCCCTCTCCTGGTATCCATCTAGAAGTGCAATGTTAGATCATGTGGTTACTGCATGTTTAACCATTTATGGCACTCCTGGATTATTTTGCTTAAACGCTGCACCATTTTAAATTTGTAACACCATTCTACCAACAGTCTACATTTTTCTCATAGTAAGTTATATTTAATTATTGTGTGGGTTGGTTTTCCTTTATTAATAATTGTTGTCACTTAAATAATGAAAAGACGGTCTATCTACTTTGCCCTACTTTTAGTGGGATAGAGAAATGATGACTGCTTACTCCGCATGTACAAAGTTTGGTGTCTATTCTAGCTCTGAAAAGTTGTGTAGTTTCCTTTCTTGTTTTTAGATATACACTCTGTTTTGAGTTCTTTCACATCTGAGTGTCTGTTTATTCCAGCACAACTTGTAGACATGACTGTGCCTTCCCCCATTGAATTTGCTTAGTAATTTTTATCAAGAATCAATTTATCATGAAGTTTTATTTTCCAATTCAGTTTCCTTCATTGTTCCCTCCTATATTTATTTATTTATTCATTTATTTATTTGATTGTTTTTCAAAACAGGGTTTCATCTGCAGCTTTGGCGCCTGTCCTGGAACTAGCTCTTATATACCAGACTGGCCTTGAACTCACAAAGACCTGCCTGCTTCTGCCTCCCGAGTGCTAGGATTCAAGGCGTATACCACCACTGCCAAGCCCCTCCTATCTTGTGAATCTACCACACGAACAATGTGAAATTTTTAACTATCTTCTTCATAAAGATACTAATACAGAATTCTTATACGTGGATATTCACTTTGAATGGTCTAGATACACCAATTTAAAAGCAGGATTTGATGGAATAGATTAAATACACACACAATGAGAGTGTTTGCTGTTTATAAGAATTCACCTTAGATTCAAACCATAGATAGGTCAACAGTGAATGCATGGTAAAGATGTTCCAGGAAAACATTCATAAACAAAACCAGGAGGCTACATTAATACTGCATACAGACACTGCAGATAGTAGAGGCCAAGAGAGATATATTAATTCCCTCCTTCCTGAAAGACATAAGGATTCTTTGTGTATGGCAAACAGGAAAGCAGCAAAGTACACAAAACAAACTGATTTGTCTGAAAGCAGAAATGAGGGTGTCATTCTAGAGCCCACCCCATCCTTCTAAATAACTGGAGGATTCATTTCACCGAGAAATCAACACTACAGACTAAGGAAAAAGCACAACCAACAGAATGTAATGGGCGTGTGTGGAATATTTCACCCCATACCTGAAGACACTTTCTTTTTTGTGAACATACTCCAAAATGTGCAGCATAGCCGGCAACAATAAAAACTTCAGCTGACTTCAAATAGCAATCATGTGCTCAATAATTTCTTCGACCATAACGGAACTACAAACAGAAAGAGAAATATGGAAACACATGAAAATTAAATATGCTCTTTTAAACAAAGCGCAGGTCAAAGCTTTAGGGGAAAAATGTAAAGGCACACAGAGATTAATGAAAGTGAACACAGGATGTCAAAATGTGAGATGACGCCAAGGAAACACTAAGAAAGATCCAGAATTGAATGTTAGCACTAGAAATGTGAGGGAATATCATATAAACAACATGTTTTTCTAGCAGAATAAGCTGACAGCAAGTGGGAGGGAGGAAAATTTTTTAAAAAAAAACAGAAACTAATGAGAATTGAAATTGGAAAGAAATCAAGAAAAATCAATGAAACCAAAAATTGCATTTTAAAAAACAAATCAGTAAAACTGATAAACCTCCAGCAAGAGGGATGAGGTAAGCCATCATAATCAGGCACAAATAAAGGAGATCATTACATATTCTATGACAATAAAAAGAGAATCCTACAAATAACTTCACACTCATCAATCTGGCATCTCAGAAGAAATGGACGAAGTCCTTGGAAACCACATGCCACCTTAAACCACATATAGTCATCAAAATATTGCCAATTCTCAGAATGCTGGCATCCTATTCTTGGAAGATCATGCTACCTTATAAGCCAAAAGGGACTCTGTATTGATGATGAAGAGTAAGAACAATGAACAGAGACAGCAAGGCAACCGTGTGAGAAAGCTTCAGAGCATTGGAAATTTCAGGTAAATGAAATAGTCAATGAACCAAACAAATCAGCATTCTCCTGAAATTGAAAATGTAAGGAAACACTATTCCTATTCTCTGGGAAGGAATGCAGCCTTGCCAACACCTTAATCTTAGGCCAGAAGACACACATCGTATTTTAACCTACAGAGCCATGAGAAAGTTTCGCCTGATACCACTCAGTCTATGGAAGTTCATTACAGTAGCCTCGGAACTATCACCACTTAATCAGAGTGAAACAGACAATCTGAATAATCTAAAATATAAACAGATCAAATATGCAATTGAAAAGAATCTGAAAAAAAGAAACACTTAGACCCAAAGGTACTGGAAGATTTTCACATATATTTGATGAACTTCGGTGTTATATACTATCATCCACAAAACAAATGACAAGATAGTTCTCAGTTAGATTTATAAGCCTAATAATACCCAGATTAAAAATAAGAAGATTAAAAACACTGCAAAAAGAAAAGACTAAAAATTTCTATTTCTCATGAACTTAGATTCAAAACTCCTTATAATAATTTTAGGAAATCAACTCCAACAACCTGTAAAAAGCATTAAACAGTATAACCAAATGAGACATATTCCAAATACTACAGGTAGGCTCAACATTAAAAACAATTGATTAATGGAATCCTTATCAAAAAGGTAAAAAAGAAACATACTATCATAAAAAGCATTTGACAAAATTCAGCATCCATTCACAATGAACAATTGCTGCAAGTTCAAAACAACAGATGGAAATCACCTTAACTTGATTTTTCACAAGATTTTTTTAAAAATTATTGTGTGTATTTGTGTGCATGTGTAGGGAACTGTACATATGAGTTTAGTGTCTGAGTGGGACAGAAGAGGGTGTCAGGTTCTCTGGAACTGGAATTATGAGCAGTTGTAAGCCACCAGATATAGGTGTAAGGAACTAAATTCAGATCCCACCTTAATTTGATTTAAAATAATAAATAAATAAAATGCTGTGTGCAACGTCATACATAATACAAAAATAAAACCCTGAACATTTCATTCTAGGATTGCAAATAAAATACCTTCATTCTTATCACTTCACAGAGCCTATGTGGAAGTCTGAAAACAATTTGTTGATATCATTTCTCTCCTTCCACGATAAAGGCTCAGGGGAATGAATTCAGGGGCCAATCATGGTGGCAGGCACCTTTACTTCCTGTGCCATCTCAGCAGCCCACTCTCACTATATCTTATGGAACATTATTTTAGAATTCATACTCCTTATAACAAGGTAACTGCTGGGTATTTCTTTCCTCTAAACTATACATTCATCATTGGAGGAGGAAGGGAAGTTCAGAAGACTCTGAATGCTGACATTTGCAAGGTAAATAAAAGGACCCTTGTCCTTAATCACTCATGTCATTCCTTAACTCAAACTGGGTCAGGGTTGAAAGGAAGAACATAAAACTGTAAATCCTCTTAGGGAGAAGAAGGGGAAAGAGAGACAGAAAGACATGTTAGGGGGTTAAAAAGAAAAAAATGAAGAAGAGTAGAGGGAGAAAGGGAAGAGAGGGAGATGAAAAGGAAAAAGATAAGAAAGAGGAATAGAAGAGGAAGAAAGAGGATGGAAAGTGTCAGAAAGAGAGAAGAGAGGAAAAGGACAGAGAAGGAGGGGAAGACAGAGAGATGGGCTGGCTTAATGACTTAGGACAAGTCCTCTTTAGCATACCACTGAATGTTTGCGTCATAAAATGAATATCTGTAAAATTTTGTCTCCAAAATTTTTAAGAAATTAAAAACCTGAACTTGATGAAATTTCATGTAAAGAGAACATAAACCAGCTACAGACTGAGAGAAATCCTGGCCAACTCATGTCTGTCCAACAAGACTAGCATCTTGAACACATGTAGAAGGTTCTTGGCTCAACAGTAAAAATGAGACAATACAATCAGAGATGACTGAAAGCTATGAACAGTCAAGTCTCTCAACAGGATATTCAGATGGCAGATAATTACAGAAGGTTTTCAATGTCGTTGGCCATTAGGGAAATGCCAACTAAAGCCACAATGAGACTTCACTCCTAACCTAATAGGAGGGTTAAAAACCAAAAGTGGTGACATCAAGTGCCAGCTAGAATATCAAGGAATGGAAATGCCCAGACATGTCCAGCAGGATTATTAAATGACAGTGCCTAAAGCCTGTTTTTTAAGCTTGTTTGATTGTTTCAAACTAGGTATTAAACTGCCATATGACCCAGCAATTACATTCCTTGGCATCTGTCCCATTTATGCACTTCTTGAATTTCCCAGGGAAATAAAAACTATGTTCACACAAAGCAGGTACAGGAATATTGACTGTGGTTTTACTTATAGCAGTAAATTGGAAAGAGATTATAAACAATTCAAAAGAGAAATGGATAAATGAATGATAGCAATACATACCATAGAATACTTAATTATAAAGGAAAAAGTATGCAAGCATGCATGTACAGATTCAGATGGCTCTTCAGGGCCAGAGTTTAGTTACAGGGAACCAGAAGTCACAGATGAAAGAGCCAAGCATGATTACAGAAGGTGCTCATGGTGGCTAGAGATGGCTCAGTGGTTAAGGGCACCTTTAGATCTTCCAGAGAAGCCAGGCTTAGTTTCCATTACTCACATGGTGGCTCATAACTGTCTAAAACTCAAACTCCAGAGGATCTTGTGCCATTGTCTGGCCTTCCCAGGCACTGGACACATATATGGTACATATACATGTAGACAAAACACTCATAAACATAAAATAAAAACAAATATCATTTAAAAAGAGAAGTAACGCCACCTGAAGGAATTTTAATTTTAACACATTATTTTAACTTTAAGGAACAATAAACAAACAAACAAACAACAACAAAGAAATTAAAAATGACTGTATTGAACATGTGATAAAAAATTGGATAGTATCTAATCATGCATACAAGAAAAAGCACAGAAAGCTAATGATTTGTGTATTATGTTAAAAAATCAAGGTTCTGCTTATAAATTAGTGTGTCACAAAATATTCACCATTGAAAGAAGTAATATACATAGTACCTGGAATCTTTGTAAATTATTTTCGTGATATCATGGACAATCCTATCTCTTAATGAAATTACTAATGAAAATCAGTAAGCAGAAGTAGGGATGTACCTCAATGGTGGAGCACTTGCCTAGTGTGCACTTCACCCCAGAATGCCACAAAGACAAATGAATCATATTGGATAGCAAAGAATTCCAAAGAGATGTATTCATTATGGCTTCTTTTCATCCACTCTATAGGATTTGACATGTGCCTGGGAAAGAATGCTAAAAAAAGGTTTTGCTATTGTTGTTGTCCCTGTTTGTCTGCTGTTACCATTGTTTCTCTCAATTTTTATTGATTGGCTTTATATGATCACTCATTACAGGAGTTTAAATGAAAAATGTCCACACAGGTTTCCATACTTGAACGTTTGGTCTGCAGTTGGTGGTGTTGCTGGAGGAAGCACGTGCTATGGGTGGTATTTGAGAGTTTATGACTTCACTCTCTTTATGGTCCTCTCTGCTTCTACGGGATGAACCTGTGATCTCCCTGCTCCAACTGCCTTCTGCCATGTGTTCTTTGCCTTTAGGGAATCTCCCTTTGGAACCATAAGCCAAAATAAACTCTTCCTTTCATAAGTTGCTTCTGGTCGAAATAGTTAATATTAATGTATGTTAACCCTTCTCCCCAAATGACTATTGTATCTATTAAAACACTCAATGTTCTCTCTCTTAACTTTACATAATACACATTATAATTTTACATACAGTCACCTCACTACACACCGCATTAGAAATTCTTACTTGTCCCTATTGTGAGCAGTCATTGTTAACCTTTCCCATGCCCCTTTTTCTTAAAACTCATAATCATCAGAGGAAGTTGAAAAATTATACTCTGATGCAATTAAATGAGCTCACAAAAAGGGTGATATCTGAGGTAGCTCTGAAGGCTCAGGGAGGGTCTACCAACTTAACCTTAGTATCTTCTCAGCTCCAGTAGCTAAAGCCAAAATAGAGACAAGGCACATGAATCTACATATCCTATTCTGAGTATATTTAAGTGATGTTCATGGCTCTGATGGTTATGACCTGTGGTGTTGCTGAATTCACTATGGTCATGGGAGAAAATGGAAGTGGAAGTTGTTTCTTTTCAGCACTTAGAAAGCAGAGCAAGGAAGGGAATGGGGACCAGGCATAACTTACAAAGGCATTTCTTTTAGGACCTACTTCCTCCCACCAGGCTAGAGGCCTTAAACTTTATACTGTCTCCCAAACAGCTCCATAAGTTGAGTATAAGCATGTGATACATAAGTTTGTGGGGGACAGTCCATATTTAAGCTATAATGGACAGTGCATAAGAAAACAAATATGCAAACCACATAATTGAAGGTCACCAGAAAACAAAGTCCCTTCATCTACCCTCTTTCTCATTCCAACCCCAGTCTCCCCCTGTCCATCCACTAATTGAATATCACTCACCCCCTAAGCCTCAACTATACACTCATTCTTTTATGAGATGTTCCTTAAAGCCTATCTGCTCCCTGCCTCTAGTCTATGGGGATTTCTGCCCTTTATAAATCTTTATTAGACTATTCAAGTAATGCTGAGTTCCTAAGAAACTGTCAAAAATCAGGCTTTTAGAGAGCAGTGATATGCAGTAAACAGCCTCAAATAAAGTTATAGATGAAATGGACACTTTGCTGTGTATTCCTGTAAGACAGTGATTCTCAATCTGTGGGTTGCAACTCCTTTGTGGGCTGAACAACCCTTGCACAGGGGTCATATATCAGATATCCTGCATATCAGATATTTGCTTTAAAACTCATAACAGTACCAAAATTACAGTTACGAAGTAGCAGCAAAAATAATTTTGGGACTGGGGATCACCACAACATGAGGAACTGTATTAAAGGGTTATAGGTAGGTTGAGAACCATTGCTGTAATGTATCTTGTCTGCACATATACATGGTAGGCTTGTCAATGACAAAGAATATTCCATTTCATTCTCTTGAATTTCTTAGTGGTACTATGCAATAATGCCCAGATCTCTAAACATTCCACCCAATCACCCTTTAGTGGTTGGAATAAAAATGGTCCCCTAGGCTCATACATTTGAATCCTTAGTTACCAAGGAGTGGAATTCTTTGATAGGATTAGAAGAATTAGGAGGTGTGGCCTAATTGGAAGAATTATGTCACTGGGGGTGAGATTTGAGGCCATGCTCCCCACCATGAGAACAATGGATTAAATGGAAAGCAACGCTTTCTTTTACAAGAGTTGCCTTGGTCATGGTATCTCTTCACAGCCATAGAACAGAGACTAAAACAGACCCTTTGCAAGAAAACCAATGCCTTCTGAGGTAGCTTGATTATATGTCAGGGCAGATGAGAAAGGACAATCCAGCCTTTGTAACTGCATATAACCCCTCCTGTAATCGTGGTTTTCCCTTTCTTTACTTTTTTGTGTGTATATACATGTATACATATATGTGCAACTGTGGTCTAGGCACATGTACAACTGCTGGCACATATATCTGTCTGTGCACATGTATTAGGCGGTCAAAGGAGGATATTCAGTCCATCCCCCACCTCCTTCCTCTCTCTCTCTCTCCAATTTATTCTTTTACAGAGGTTCTCTGACTAAACCTGGAGCTAGTTTGGTGGCCAGCAAGCCCCAGCAGTCTCACGGTGTCTGTTGCCCACGGTGCTGTTCTAAACATGCACACAATTACATTCAGCTTTTCATTTGGGAGCTAAGGACTTAGCTCAGGTCCTTATGATGATATAGGACTTACTCTTACCCTCTGAGCCATCTTTTCAGCCTCAGTACATGAAATTAAAAACTAATACATAGATCATCATCAAAGAAATTTCTCATGCATGTTCCTATGCCAAAATTAGTTAAATACCTATTTTAACAGAAGTGGCAGACCACACCAACATATGCTCTTCAAACTACCATATGGTCTCAGGAAGGGTCCAAATAACCCATCACACATTTCTTACATATGCTACTCATTTTTCCTTGCCATTAACAAGCTATTTCTTTCCATCCTCTTGTCCTGTTCCTTCCTAATTAACAAGTTATAGTATACTTTGCTTCTGTTGTTACCTGGCAGAGCTGAAATTTGCACTTCAGTCTGTGTATTTTAAAACTACATCCAGAAAATTGCATGATTTCTGTGAAAAGTTCTAATTCATTAACATTTGTTCAACAAGTTCATTTTTAGATTTTTTGATACTCTCTTCCTTTAAGTCAGAAACTAAAGTTACATGCATTCTGCTTCTTTGGCACGGTTCTCACATTTAAATAAACACGAGACTTACCACTTAGGTTTACTAAGGTCATGTGAGCAGCTAGGCAGTTAAGGGCATGACAATGAAACAAGCCCTTGTCAAGACCCTGCAATACTCTAAACAGAGAATTGAATTTTTTTATCAGCAGTCTCAGTAAAGAAGGGAACTTCCCTTACAAACAGCATGGTTTTTCTCTCTTATTTTTTTTAACCACCTATGCTGACCACCATACCACTGTAGACATCAGATGGGAAGAAGTCATCTCTCCAGCTTTGTTATTGTGTGAAAAGACTTACGTCCACCTTCTAGGGTCAGACCTAAAAGAAATCAAGTGAATCTTACAAGAAGTTAAGAAACAAGCCAATAGGTATTCGGCACAAGCTCTAGCAGAATCTGAATCAGCCCCTGCCTCTCTTTCTCCTTGTTGTGTGTCTAGTTTTTGTTTTGATTTCAAAATCCTGAAGGACCCTGAGTTAAAGTCTAAGGCCAGTGTTATCTTGGCCTTGGAGAATTGTAGACATAGGCACACTGTATAGCTTAAAGAAAAAGAGACTAACTCACAGAAATGTTCAACAAGAATAAAAATAGTGTTATTTTTCTGTAGAAATTTCTTTACACTAGCAATTTGACTCAGGAGAGGCTAAAGTCTTTATATGGAAAGCTGTAAAAGCAACTTTTCCGGGAATCCACTTGTAAAGCCTAGACACAGGGAGTCATCTGACCTCAGTATCAAGAATAGGAAATGGTAGTATGAGGATACACGGAGAGTTAAGAGGAATTTGTGAAACCCTCTCTCATTTGCTTCCTTACACTGCCAAGTAAACTGCAAAGACATCTTTTATGACATTAGTAAAAAATTAAACCATCATACTATTTTAAGATCAGATAAATTTTAATAGTTAATATGTATGAGTTATTTATCTGACTTTGTGTTTACCACATGTAAATCATAGCACAGGATTCTGGGACTGGTGAAATAGCTCAGCTTATAAAGATACTTGCCACAAAGACCAATCAACTAAGCTCAGTACCTGGAATCTTGATTTTGGAGGAAAGAATAAAGTCCCGTGAATTGTCACTGACCTCTACACATGCACTATGGAGCATCTACTCCCAAACAATGATGATGATGATGATGATGATGATGATGATGATGATGATGATGATAAATGCAAAAATGTATCCTACCAATGCCATGAGGGTTAGACATGGCTGTACCTCAAGTCATCTTACACTTTGCTACCTTTAAACATGTTGCTCATCTTTGCTTCCTTCCTCCTATTCACAGACCCAACAAGCATCCCAACTCTACAGGAATTTACATGCAGAAGCTACATGAGTTGCTTTGCAAGAACTCACCCACTTCATGGAGAAGCACAATGTTTAGTTCCCTACAGTTCCCTTGTCTAGAACTCTGTTCAAAAGGTGCTAAGTAACCTGGAGACGTAGCTCAGAGCATTTTCTTGGTACACACAGACTTGGCTTCCAATCCAGTATTGTAAAAATTCAAACCAAGTAGGGAAAGGAGATGAAACACAATCAGTTAACCATCTCTTCCACCATCTGTGTTTGGGTGTTTGTTCTCTCTGATCTAGAAGACAGACATACCTTTTTAGCTGTTCTAAACCTACTTCCCTAAAACCCAGTCATTCAAAAAGTCAATTCCAGATGGATTTTTACTGAAACTCAATTCAGATAGATCATTTTGCATTTCTGCTCCAAACTTTGATGGGTGTTTGACTTCCTAGGCTTTCTGGTATCCTACTGTTTCCAATCTAGTTTATTTTCTACTGCTTCCAAGCCAGGGGATGTGACCCAGTGGTAGAGCACTTACCTATTATGCTGGAGGTCCTGGGATGAATCCTAAGCAACATAAAAAGAAAACCCTACTGCTTTTTTCCTGCCTATTTCCTTGTCCAGAAAGTTAATTAAGTAGATAATTGGTTTGTTTCAAAAGTTAACTTTTAAAACTACTTTTTAAAAAAAAAACCAAAAACAAAAAAACCCTCTACTAATGTTGCAGGATAATTATTCCCTGGGAAGGGTTTATGTTCTACATAGGATTCTAATTCATGAGTATGGGAAGAATATTTGACCGGAACAGTTTTGTGAGAACCACGTGCATAAAGATCACTTAAGGTTGGGAACACGTGAAGGCTATTAACAACTAATGTGGAGAAAGGAAGAGAAATAGGAAGATAAAGTGGTTTCCTTGGTAAACACAGCTATTCTACTTTCTCCTGGAAGTGATCTCATAGAAATGGTGCGTGTTCCCTTGTGTAACATACTCTCAAACACTGCCCTGGTGTTTTCCAGGCACTTCACCCTACGCTTGAGGAAAGGCCTCACAGCTCCTCTCTTCTACAAATGCAGAAACTCAAGTTGACAGAAAGCAAGTCACTTGGACAAGGCCTCAGATCAGGTACATCAAAGAGCTGGGTTGCATTGTCATCCCCAGAAACAGTGTGGTTGAAAGATCTCAGCTCTCTTTCCTGGCATGTGTTACCAGGCCCCCTGCTGACACGCGTTATGAAGAGAGCCAAATCCAGCTGCTACAGTGATCCTGTCTGTCAGAATTTGGTGATGGTTAATGTACTTTTGCAAAAGAGAAACTGCAAAACCTTATTTTAGATTCCCCCAGACGCTGTCTTCCATCTCCCAAATCTTTATTCGTTAGGTGGCTGTGTCCTAATAAAGGACAGCCGTGCCTCCTCTTTACACACACTTCCTTAGAAAGAGATGCTCAGTCAACTCACCTTCTTTTCTGCACCCACTCTCTACTAGAAAAGAATACTTTAATTAACTGTCTTTCAAGCCAGGGCTTGGTTTTGCTGCAAGCCTTGTCATTTACCAGCTAGAACATTTAAATCAATGGAACTGCACTCAGAAATAAAAAGCAACCAGTCAGTCTACATTTAAAAGCAAGTGCATGTATACACACCCACATGTGCATGCATGCACGCGCACACACACACACAAGCATACACACACTCACTTAGAGAAATTTGTTAACAGAAAACTGTACATAAAAACAACAAAGCCTTATCCCTGTTATATTTAATACTACACATTGACTTTCTCTTATCTGAATTGTTATGTTGATAAATTGTTTCAGATTTTGGAATAGTTTGTTCATATGTAATGTGATATCTTGAGTTAGAACCATACACATGCATGTGTGTATGTATATATGTATATATATATATATAATTATGTGTGTATGTAATTTTATGCAGTATTTTTAGCTATTAGGCACATGAATGGTTTGTATGCAAAATTAAAGGATATTGGATGCCCTCCTTATTTTTTTAGTTTTGTGCACCTGCATTTTGTTATTAACCCATCAGGAGGAATTTTCCACTTGTGGTAAAATGTGGACACTCAGAAAGCTTTGTTAGAAGCATTTTGGGTTTTTAGAATATAGAATAGGCAAAGTGTACACTCATCTAATCTTTTTGGTCTATTCATATCCAATAATTTAACTCTACTCATGAAATGTTTCAAATACACCCTAGTGAGCCTAGGGTAAGGAACTCTAATGAGTCCATCACTCAACACAATTAATTCATGGCCAATCGTCTTTCAAACACAGTACAGCAGTTTTTTCCTTTCTCTAGGGTATTTCAAGCTATCTCAGAGAGTAGAATCTCATTTCACTAGTGGATATCCATCCCATTTTTCCTTCTTAAAATGAGCGAGCCATTGATAACCTAGTGCCATTATTCCATCTCCAGCCTTCATAGTTAAGCATTGATGCAACAAATTATGTGTATTTCATATCCATCTATGTTGGATGATATTTTGATTGAATTCTGAAAATAAAGTTTTTAACCATAGAGGTTTTAGAGAACTGAGGTAGTAGTAAGGCAGGGCTTAGGAGGATGTGGCCCTTTTTGGAGGAAGAAATGGAAGAGGTAGGAAGCAGTCACTGGTGGTTGCTCCCCTGGTTTTCTTATCTTTCTGATTGTTACCCCATATCTGACTCCTGATTTTTTTAATAAAGAATAATTAGATGAACTCATCAAATCTATACCTCCATCACTTCATAAATATTTTAGGAGGAATGTTTAAATCACTGAGATTTCAATATAATGCCACTATAGAGCATGCCTCAAAGCCTAGATTCCCCAAGTGTGCTTGAAAAACAGCTGAATTGCCTGGTAGCTGATCAGAACAGCAATGTATGATTCTCCCTCTCCCAAGAACAACTGACGCAGGCTATCCATTGAGCAAGGTCACAGGAGATTTCCTGTGCATATTAATTATGAGTGAGGGCTGACTTGCTTAAATTCACTTCCAAAGTGCAATTTCCAGATGCCTTTTGCCTCAGCTTCTATCTTAAATATTTTTAGATAAAACTAGGTTGTGTGTGTTTGGGGAGCATCCCATGGTGTGCATATTATTAATAAAGGATGACTTTCCGTGCTCCTCTGTCATCTGTATTTAACGTAGCTGCAGTTTTAGGAGAGTCCTTTTCCATTTTAGGAGCTGTGAATAAATTGGAAGTCGTGGTTTGTTCTACTGTGAAGAAACACATACGAGCCAACTAACTCATTTTTGATGTTGGCAATGTGAAGAATTCTTGCAGATGAATGACCTCATTTCACATTGCAGATTGTCCCATTACCTTCCTCTTCAATTGCTTTGGTCTTTCCAACAAGGGTATCTTGGCCATTTCAACTACTTGCTTCCCCTGAGTTATGTATCTACAAGGAAGACAAGATGGATGTTTGACTCTATCCTTTTGTTTATTCCTTTTCTTTTCAATTTTTATTTTTATTTCTGAGTTTTCAAAATAACTTAGTTTCTAGCCATGCTTTATGTAAACACTGATTTTTTTTCAAAACTTTCTTTTCTTATTTTTTTTTTTTGTGTGTGAGTGTATGTATATAGAACATTAGTACAGATGCTCAAAGAGGGAAGAAGAATGGGTCCCATCCCTTGGAGCTGGAGTTATAGATGATTGTAAGTCACCTGACATGGAGGCTGGGAACAAAAGTTAGGTCCCCTGGAAGATCAAGAATTTCTCTCACCCCCTGACCTATCTCTTCAGCCCCTTACAATTATCATGAACACACAAATTTAAAAGTATCTGATTTTTGCCATATTGTGGCTATTGCAATCAATATGCCGACCGTCTTCCATCACTGTCTAGCGGGAACCTTGATAAGCCAGTTCCTGATCCTTTATGAGGTCTTCTCAGCGGCCATGGACATGTATTCTGTTTTCTGGCCTTGCATGGTAGCCCGCAGTTCCCTCATTTTCTAGTTCATACGTGCATTAGTAATATTTGTACAACTCAGTGGTGATCTCTGTACTTTGGTCTTTTCATGAATCAGACCTAGAACTTTATTAATAGGTAAAGTCATTATCATTTCAAACTGATTATACTCTATGGTTTTGCTTCAGCCTATCTAACATGCATCTTTCCTTCCTCTCATGCAAAATATCTGCATCTCAGTGAAGCAGAGTTTCTCATTTGTCCCTCCTGCCAGATTTCTAAGGGGCTTCTGTGGCCCAATGGATTAGACTTTTAGGTTATTTTCAATTATTTGACACTAATGTTGGATAATCTGTTATTTGCATAGTATCGTGGTTCTCTCTCTCTCTCTCTCTCTCTCTCTCTCTCTCTCATGTGTACTTGCATGTGAATGACCAAACTTGCATGTGTATGGTTACGATTTGCATGTGTGCAGGTGCACATGTATGTCCAAGAAGTCTTCCTAGACCACATATTCCCTTATTTTCCAAGGCATGATCTCTCAACTGAACCCAGAGCAGGCAGATACAACCAATGTGGCTAGTCAACTTATTCTCTGAATCCTCCATCTCCACCTTCAGAGCACTGGAATTAGAACACATACCTGGCATTTATGTGGGTTGTGGGTAGCCCTAGTATTCACCCCTGTGCATCAAGCACTTTAAGCACTTGGAAAGTTATCTTTGTAATGAGTTAGAAAAAGTGGTTTTTCTATTGAGGGAGTGGTAGGCAATGCATATATTCATGACTTTGTATTATAATGTAGTATCATTTTGTCTGTATCATTATATCTTATAGTTTTATTTTTGATGGCTAGAGGAGAGCTGATTTAATCACTTACTTACTGATGGATCACAATTTTGAATGCTTTAATGACCCTGTGTAGGCATACCTTTCACACAGACTGGTTCAAACTTATTTAGTAATAGTGCAATTTCCACTCCAGCTTTACAAAATTGCTTTCACAGTCTCTTACACTGAGTACCAGTTGTCACATTTGATGGATACCGTAAAGGAAGGAGTCAAAGCTACCTTCAAAAAGTACCCAACAGCTAAGATGGACTGAAGCCTTCAGGGAGATAACCACTGACTTTGAATCTTGAGACTAGGCTATAATGTCCTCCTTATAAAATGAAAGGGGCATAGGAGGTGGTTTTGACATGTCCCCACCAGCTTTAAGAGAGAATAAAATTCAAGTGAACTTTGTATGCCTTAGGACACACTAAATTCCCAGAAGTCAATGCTATTCTACCTATTTATTCTGTTTTTATTTCACTAAGCATGAGATAGCATAGTTTCCTTATGGCTGGTTTTATTACCTACCTACTGAATTACATCCTCAGGACTGCCCCCACCAGCCCGCAGCTGTTGAACTAGAATGTACGACTGTGAGTGTGAATGAGATTCATGTTCAATTTCAGTCTCACCAATATTTACTGACTTCTGCTTACAAGGCATTGTGCTACTTCAGATCTAAGATTTCAGATAAATTATGATATTTAGAAGACTACGTTTCCATTAAATAGATATTCTAAAAATTGTCTCCTGAAAGATCTTTTCTTGGCTACGCAACAGTCACGTAGGCACAAATGAGATTCAAATACAGGGAGAAGACAGTGACAGTCAGGAAACACATAGGAAGAGATGATTCTCTGTCAACATAATTTCTAGTTACTTACTCTAGGTGGATTGAGCCCCAGCATTAACTGGAAGAGGAGACCCAGTAATAAACCAGGGCCTTAAATAAATACATTTCTGGTTTTCCCCAATGGCACTTAGAGGAAACTAAGAAGTTTAGATGTTTACACTTAGAAGTGACATGCACAGATGTCAAACACAGTCATAATTGAACGTCAGGCCACATCTTCATACAGTCTATCAGAAACTTCCTTATCTTAAGCACATATGTATGTAAATGTCTATACATGCTTGTAAAACCTAAACTTAAAGAACAAGAAAGGGGGAAGACGGTGATGAGGAGGGGACTGTTAAGGACAATAGGACCACATTCTACATGAAAGTAGTAAGTTGGGGGATGGAGGTTACAAAGCAGAGGTGTGGTAACAAGTATTTGAGGGAGGTGAGGTGGTTTGAAAGCCAAAGTCACAGTTTAAGTTTTAATTACTGTGCCTAAGAGATCCATGAAACAATATACCTCTGATATGCAAGCCCCTTACCCAAGGACACAGGCCCCTTGCTCAAGGACAGATAGTTCCTGAAATGTGGGAGGCTATTGTTTATAGGAGATATCAAGTCATGTGTTTTTACTCCCCAAACAAGAAAAAAAGAAAGAAAGGGAGAGAGGGAGAGAGAGAGGAAAGAAAGGAAGGAAGAAAGAAAGAAAGAAAGAAAGAAAGAAAGAAAGAAAGAAAGAAAGAAAGGAAGGAAAGTATAAAAACCCAAGTACATCCTTACTTAATCTTTCTATGGGAACAAAGCAGATAGGGTTTGCAAACTGATACAGCTTTTAAGTAAATTCTTGGAGAAAGGTTTTCCTCATATATCACCTAAAGGCAAACGTCTCATAACATCTTTATTCATAGAACTCTTGTTTTAAATTATGATTATCTCTCCTCGTATACAACAAAGGAACAGTTAAGAGAATTTTAAAATAGGTTCATTTCAAAGCATATCTATTAAAACAAGTATATGCAAAAAGTGTGAAACTTTGGTCAGTTTCCATTTTAAACAAAAGTTAAGGCAAGAATACAGTCCATTTCAACATTTTGAGTCTATTCTGAGAAGAGTTCACTGTCCCCTTTTCTGTATCTTTAACATACTAAAAAACTTACATGTGCTATAAATTATAATAATTTAAGGATGAGTGGACTGACAAAAATATTCTTTGTAAATTAGAAAATCAAGAAGAAATGGAACAATGAATATAGATAAGATAGACAAGAATATGATAAGGGCTGAAGATATGATTCAGTGGTTAAGAGTATGTGGTGCTCTTGCAGAAGACCCAAGCTTGGTTCCTAGAGCCCATACCACATAGTTCAAAACCAACTGCAGCTCCACTTCCAGGAAATCTGATTCCTCTTCTGGCCACCAATGCGTATACATGCATGTGTATGAACTCACACATAGACAGAGACAAATTTTAAAAATAAAATAAATCTTAAAAAATACAATGAAGAAAAATTGTAGAACTGTGTTGATTGGCATAAATACAAAAGTTCTGAAAAGCAAAAAGGAAGGTTTACTATAACCAAACACAGAGTTCATGGTAATGAATTAATCTAGAATGTGAATATCTTTTGGTAATTTATGTTACATTTAAATTTTTCAGAGAATACTGTCATATCAAATTATAATCCTGCATGTTTCAAAATCTCCAGAATTTCTATAACCTCTATACGTTTCCAATTCATGCTTGATGACTGTACCCAAATTTTTGACAGGCACCTGGCATTTAGTGATGTCTAACCACAGACTAACACATTCCAGTTAGTCAACCATGCCAGATCATTACATCAAGCGCCCATCAATGGGAGAAAATAGGTTCACCACCTATACAGGAAGCTGTCTTGGCCAAGCATGCTGCAAGCTCAGCTTGGGTCTTGGCAAATGCCCTTTGCAAAAGTAATTGATTTGCTGAGCTACTTTTGCTTTGTTTCCATGTGTAACACTGAGTTACTTTTTCCCCTAAAATCCCTATGCAAAAGCTTCTATTCTTTTTCAATCAATTGTCTACATTTTTAAAGCATGTATTTTGCTGATTCTCTGGCAATTTCATACATGTATTTTCGTCATATTCGCCCTCCATTACCTTCTTTCTCCCATTACCACTCATTCTATTCTTGCCCCCCCAACAATTCTCTCCTAGTTTCATGTCTTTGTATGTATGTGTGTCTGTGCCTGTGTATGTATGTTTGTCTGTGTTTGTGTGTCAGTGTATACGCTGATGGGACCGAAAAGGTCCAATGAGGACTGTCTGTATAAGTGTGATTGGGAGGATTATTAACTGGAGCATGGTTGGGCCACCGAAGAAAATGACTCCTTCCCCAGCGACCTCAGGGAGAAAAATCCATAGTTTGCTTTTTCTTAAAGACCCTGGTCTACTTCTAATTTCACCAAAAGGCCCCATGTGACTTCAACAACAAATATCCCCTTTGTGAAAACACAATATTGTTCCTGTTTCTTAAACACTTGCAAACGTCAACTCTCATTTACTTAAATAAGTCTTACTTCCTTCTAGCGCACTGACAGTGCCACTGAGGTAAAGTTCCTTTGCATATCTCTGGTCTCCTCTAGAGTCCTATGATCTTGGTGAACAGTGGTAAATACCTGTTTACCAACTATAGCACCAAGGTGCAAGAGAAATGCTAACATTTGTTGAAATAGAGGCTTTTTTTTTTGTCTCTAAACATAGGAATGATCCTTTTCTAAAGAGCCTGGGGATCTGAGCTATTTTCTAACAGGCTTGAAAAAGGCTAGGGGCTGCTTTGTCAATTTACAATACAAAGGAGAAATTGAGTGAGCTCCAGTTGGGTGGAAATTATGAATGAGAACTGGAAGGGTCTCACAGTCTCGCACCAGGTGAAAAGAAATGAGCTTGTTCCAAGCAACAAAGCCTCTCTGTCTGCTGAGAAAGTGTCTTAAAGCAAGGAGCAGCCAGGCTAAAAGTTCCGTCTTTGCCCCCACTTTTCCAGTGCTGAGCCAGGGAAAGAAGAGTGCAGAGAAGGTGAGAGTTTGCCAAACCCCTGAGAAATGAGGCGTTTGCTGCTGGGGATGCATGAGGCTTGGTGACATTTAATTGAGGAATTGCCCAATTTTCCATCTGGTTGAGGGGGAAAAAAAATCAAGGTGAAACAGTTGGGCTTTGATGCGTGCCACTGAGCAGCAGGCAGGTGTCATCCAATTCCATTTTCTTAAGGCAATGGATCTTAGCAACAAGATGGCTTGGTGCCATGGTCTGAGGATGCAATTAGAAATGCAGGAAGCTTCGTGTCTTGACTCCTGTTCTTCCCAAGAGCCGTTTAGAGTACTTTAACTTTTGACCTATTCCACTGAGTTGCAACAACTCGTCACAGTGCAGAATATGCTGGAGTTGTACACATTCATGTTAATTGCCCATGTCTGCCCTTCCTTTCTGGATTTCCTTGGGCATCTGAGTAGTTTCTCTGATCCTCAGTTTGGTCAGCTATGAAAAGTTCCACAAGTTATTTCCATGAAAATACCATGCTGAGGAGCTGGTTGATTTTCTTGAGGAGCAAGGTTTACCTCACCTACATGGTGGTGACTCCAGCTTTGGGGGACCCACTGCCCTCTACTGATCTACCCAGGCGTTGCAATATGTGGTACACAAGTATACACTGGGGCACACACACAGACACATAAATAAACATATCTTTTTAAATATTTACACTTATTGGATAGAGAGTGTGATGCTTTAAAACCCTCAGATCAGTACTTCAATGTATGTCTGAGATCATTACAATGAGACTGGTTCCTTTGTATGTTAACCAAAAAAATAAGTTAAAAATAGACATTCTATTGTTGTTCTTTCCTATTGCTAGATAGCAACTCAGATATTAGCGTGATTGAAGGTCATGGAGGGTTGATATTCCCCTCATGGCCAACAACTTGTAAAACTAGGGGCTCAAATGGCAGAACTTTGATTACCTGTTTAAAACAAAAAATGTTGATTTTAGATGTGGGTAGAGACATGGCACTCTGAACTGTCCCACAAGCCAGAAGATACCTATCTGGTTGCAACTTTTCTGCTAAAGAACAAAGATATACTTTCCCCCTTAGCTTCAGAGTTAATCCAAATGGGCCTGTCAATCACTTGGGCAGGGATAAGTCCTGAAGGAAGCTGTCTTTTGCAGAAACTGTAAGAAGCAGCGTACAGTCAGCCTAAAAAGCATAGGTTGTCACAATGACCCTTGGCCAAGGCCTATTCATATGGGTTGAGGCTGCCTTCCTTCACTCTGTCATACATGCTTTCTATACTGTGCACTGCATATGTCTTCTGGATTCTTTTGACAGAGATTTTCTTGGGGATCCCAGTGACACCCTGGGAATAAAACAAGCCAGAATTTTTGGGATGCCATGAGCCTTCAGCTACCTGACCCACCCCTGCCCCCATTCTTCCTGAAATCACATCAAGTCCTCAACCCCAGTCTGTCCCTTAGGACAAAGAACAAATAGGTACAAGCTATAACTCATGCCTATGTATGAAAAGCAAGCCTATGCCTCCCTGCTAATCACCCCAGAACCAAAGCAACTTTGAACTTAGGTCCTACCTAGTACCTGCCTCCTGCCCTGGCATGTAGAGTAAGTCATATGGTGTGGAACCCCATGACACCTTTTGAAAGCCTTTAAGAATAAATAAATAAATAAATAAATAAATAAATAAATAAATAAATAAATAAATAAATAAATAAATAAAGGACTGTCTTCTTTGTGCTGAGGATTTGAGGGCTCTTTGCTTCAGGACCTCAATTATGCTACACGTGGCATTCAGCTTTCCTAAGGGGCTTTCCCTCTAGGTCAACTGGAGGAATCTCTCTCTCTCTCTTTCTCTCTCTCTCTCTCTCTCTCTCTCTCGTGCTGTGAGGCTTTTTCTTCTCTAAGGATCTCCCAGTTAAAGGCCAATTATGCCCCAGCTCCCTTGGCCCTGAAACCATCTCTACTAAGGAAAGTCTTTCTTTACGACAATCTCTTTTAGCTTCTTTCTGCTAAATGGCATATTTCTAACAGTCAGACCCACCAGCCTCTTCCTCCATACACATCTGATGATAGTCTTACAAGCTCCAGCAGTGGGTTAATGCTGGGAAGGAGAACAGAACAAAGTGTCTGAATACAATAATTCAAATAGGCACACAGAGCACCACAGCCTATGCATCAGGGCAATGAGAAAAAAAAATCCCCCAAAGCTTTACCTTCCTTACATTGAGATTCTAAATCTGATGCTGTTTTATTAATAGGCTACTATAAAAACCCGAATGGGCCTCTAGCAAGTACATTCCTAAATTAGAGGCTTACACATCACTGGAACCGGCTCCATCAGCATGGCATTAGATTCAGTAGAGGATGTTAAAAGCCCTAAAATAATTTGATGTAAGACTTAATAGTAGATGCCCCACTATAAGAGATTAAAAAATGTCATCTAAATGGAAATGAAGGCATGCATCTGCCTCGACTCAGGGGAGGGGCAGAAGAGCCCTGAGCCCCACCCGATGGCAGATGCAGTCGCGTGTAAGGTTGCAGCTTTCACAGCTGGTGATTTTAATTCAACAAGTATCAAATGAGTTTCGACTTAGTGTGCAGTGCCTTCCTGGCACACACCCTGTACCCCAAGACAGAAAGCTCCAGGCATCAGGCACATTGTGTGCTCCAGGCCAGTACTTTTGTTAGAATTTTTCCTCTACTGAATGAGTACAATTAGGGGAAGATCCAGACTTTGTGGAGCTTATAGTTCACAGAGTTTGAGGGGATCTTCCTTAGCAACAAGAATGTCAAACTATTAATAGGAAACAAGCAGACGTCCTCAGAAGGGGCTCTCACGTGGCAAGGGGCTGGAGCCACATCCTCCTCCTCTGGGGAACAGCACAGCCGAGCTCTAGAAACTTCAGCACAATCATTCTCTAGGAAATGGTGTCATCGGTGCTTACACAAGGAAATGGCAAGTGATGGCGCACAGGCAATGAGCTTTGATGCGACATCACACAGTGCAGTCTCGCTGCTGGCAGATATAAGCCCATCTCGGAAGCAAGAAGACAGCCTTATCCCGACTCTCCTGTCTAGGAGCTCCACACTGCGTTACTGCCTCACACATATAACCCCCTTTGGAACACCTTGCTTTCTCAAATGGCCTGACAAGAACTGACAGTTATCTTCATAGTGAACCATTTAGTAGAATTTGAAGGGATGACACTTGAACCTCTCATTTTTAGAGCTATTTGGAGGATTTCCCCCTTTGTATAGAAACCATGACAAAAGCCCAAGGGAGCCTTTTTGCAAATGCATTGCCTGCTACAGGTTCCATTATTTTCTCTGTCTTGATCCAAAACAGACAAAGGAGGCTGTAACCTCTCTAGTGAAGGGAGCAATGGAGATCTTGCAAGGTGTAAATGCCGAATGCCTGGAACATACCAATCTAGTTCAACAAGGTTTCTGTTACCTCCCTTTATCACGCTGCTGATTTCCAGGCAAACCTTCCCATGGTCTAGCTGTCAACAAATGCTTTATTTAACAAATAGCTCAAATGATTCCCTCATGCCTGAATTCACTTAACCCCGAGGAATCTAGTGGTGCATTTGTGAGCAATGGCACCTGTCTCATACCATCTGACAGAAAGGAAGGTTGCCCAAGAAACAATCACCTACCTCGTTCATGTATCTGGGCTGCAGATGCTTCTGACTTTGGAGGCTTAGGGTTATAGGTGGGAGGACGTCAACACTGAAAATAGCCAAGAGTATCTCAGATATTCTCTTAAGTTGGTGATCGGCATGTCCATTATAACTATATGTGTTAGCAGTGTGCTGGATGGGGTATTTGACTGACATAGGAGTATGCATGCATACTGCTGTTTCAGTAGAGAGGTACTGGGTATTATGACAGCAAACACAAATGGTTTAATTTCTTTTTTCTTTTTCTTTCTTTCTTTCTTTCTTTTTTTTTTTGTTTGTTTTTTTTCTAGACAGGGTTTCTCTGTAACTTTGGAGCCTGTACTGGAACTAAGTCTTATAGGCCAGATTTGCCTTGAACTCACAGAGATCTGCCTGCCTCTGCCTCCCAAGTGCTGGGATTAAAGGCGTGCGCCACCACCACAGGGATGAATGCTAAACCCAAAAGGCAATTCAGGGCTTGATGATAGAAATGAGATGTAAGCCTACATGGAGTTTTAGCATTTTGATGAGGAAAGGAACCCAAAGCAGAAGAATGCATGACTGAAGTAGGTAAGATCAGAGAGAATAGAACCGAACCGAGAGAAGGGTAAGAGGAGGGAAGGTAAAAGGTGGGAAAGGAGAGGTAGGCAGAGGCTGAACCACGGTGTTTTTGTTTTTTTGTTTGTTTGTTTTTTAGTTCATGCTAAGGATTTGACTTTTTATCTGATAGGCACCACTGTGTATAATTGTGAAAATCATATTAGATGGAAGAGTGAGAAGGATAGTCTCCATGTGTTGAATGGTGGACCAAGTTTGGGAATATCTCCCAAGCCTTCTGCAGGATCTCCAAGCAATGAGAAATGTTCTTTATTCCTAGATTACCTGAGCCTTACAAAGTAAACAGTGAAGGGAGGCTGTAAAGAGAGATCCATTGTAGCTGTGATGAGAGAGTGTGGGACAACTTTAATGTATGTGGCCCATTTTTAATTTACTTTTCATAAGTTTTGAGATGATGTTTATACACACACACACACACACACACACACACACAGCATTAAAACCTCACTCTAATCCCAACATCTTATGTATTTAGAGTTTTCTGTTTGCGTTTTTTTTCTTTTTGGCCACACCATTGACATCCCTTTTCCAGTCCTGAATCCAGTTTAGGAGAGCATTTGGTGTTAACTGCCATTGCTTCAGTCTTGGTTCATCCATAACAATCCCTTCACGTTTTCTTCTTCCACGACGCTGACATGTGCAATGGTGGGAGGATTGCAGAATGTCTGTCTCCCCTTTGCCAGGTGCTTTCTCAAGAGGACATTAAGTAGTCGTCATTCCTGAGCCTCCCTTCTCACCAAGTGTGCAAGCTCAGTTTCTCCACTACATGAAGCATCCTAAGGGAACCCATTTCTCCTGTCTCTCCCTTGACTCTCCATTCCCCTACGGCTAAAATAACCTGCAAACTAACTCAAGGGAGCTTTTGGAATGAGAGCTCCAAGAAATCCCGTCTCTCTAGTTCTCTACAGATGCTCATTAACCTTTGACTCAGCTCAGGCTCCTCTTCTTCTATTTTGAGCTTCATTTGCCCGTTTCTCCCTGCACCCTGAAGCCACTACATATGTCTGTGTCTACCATAACACAGGGAGTATTACCTTTTATGGAAGACATTTCGTTTACCAGGATTATTTTTTTGTCTTTGATGGCCCAGTCTTCCTCTATAGTCTCCTCTACAAACAGTGGCAGGAAGCTCATGTGTACTGGACTTGGGCGACCTGCATCTGCTTGTTTTCTAACCTCATTGTTTGCTCCTTTATAACGACTCATTCCCAGTTATCATGTTTCTGGAAGGACTGTCTTTCTGAATCTAAAGTGTACCTACCATCAAAGAACCTAATCTATGGTTGGAAGCAATAAAGATGGAACACACTTAATGTTTCCTCTGCAATATAAGGTAAGTCTTGAGTCACATTTGTACAGGCAAACTGGACGGAGAGAGCTCCCTTAGAAAAAAATTAAAGAATTCAGGTCTGAGAACGAAGGCGAATTCTGAGATCATGAATCACTGCAGATATAAGGGGAAGGCGAAGACCTAAACAAACACCTTAGGTCACTGTAAACATCATGAACGCTGAGGGAAATAGATGCACTACGTACGAAGCTCCCTCTCACTGCTTAACATCTAGAGCTGGATCCTGCTTCAGGGTCTTTGCACGAGCCGCCTCTGCCTGGATGGCTCTTCGCTCCACTTCTGTCCCTTTCTTTTACTGAAGTGTTACTTACTTCCAGTCTAGTCCCTTTTCCATGACCTGCCCCAGTTTTATGTGGATTTCCTTTACAGCATAAACTAACATATAATCGTGCATCTGTGCTGAGACTTGGTGACAATAAAACACACTAGCCAGCCCTGAGTGCTGCATGTGTCAAGGACCACACCACTCTTTACGTCTTCAGACAAAACCTTGGGATCTTGACACACAATCCGGCCCTCTAGTAATGGCCATCACCACGGGCATGAGTTCTGTGGTTGCCTCACTCCACTCTGCTCACCCCTCTCAGGCAAAGACTTTGGCAGGGAAAAGGCACTTGGCACATCATTTACTAACAGAGGAAAAACATGCTCTCCAGAGGCAAGCCCATCTGGCCCCACATCTCAATCTTGTGAGTGGGAGCTTGTAAGCTGGGGAAGTTAATTTGGCTTCCTAGGTCTTAGCCTATCCTAATTTGTGGAAGATAATGACAAGTCCTCACAAAAATAAAGGAGGAAATATGGAGCAGGGTGGTTGTCCATACTGGTAAATTGGTACTTGGGAAGCTGAGGAAGGAAAAAAAAAAATCACAAGTCCTAGACCAGCCTGGGCTATATAGCCGAACCTTGCCTCAAGAAAACAAAATGGTGACTGTGTTCATTGAGTTATGCCTGTTAGCCCATTACTTGATAGTGGAGACAGGAGGATCAAAATTGAAGGCCATGTAATACTAGTGGTTCTCAACCTGTGGGTCACGGCCCCTTTGTAGGTTGAATGACTCTTTCACAGGGGTCTTGTATCAGATATTCTGCATATCAGATTTATATTCTAATTCACAACAGCACCAAAATTATAGTTATGGAGTAGCAATGAAGTAATTTAATGGCTGAGGGGACACTACAGCATGAGGAACTGTATTAAAGGACTAAAGGGTGGCAGCGTTAAGAAGGTTGAGAACCACTTCTATATAGAAAATTCAGGACCAGCCTAGGCTATATGAGACTCCCACCTCAAAAACCAAAACCAAACAAAACATAAAAACCACCCCAAAATAAATAAAGAAGAATAAAATGTTAAGATAATTAAGTGGCATATTATATAGCATGGATCTCATCCAAACTTTCAAATTACCTTGTATGGTTTTACAAAGAACCACAAGTTACATAAACTGTGTGTGTAAGATGAGTCCTCTTTCATAGTCTTCTATCCTCTTACCTATTCTCCTTCTCAAATAATTATTTTTTAGTGTATGTGTGTGTGTGTGTGTGTGTGTGCACGCACGCTTATGCGCGCGTGCACACATGCCTATAGAGCCCATAAGAGGACATCAGATCATTAGATGCCCTGGATGTGGAGTAATAGGTGGTTGTGAGCTGCCTGGGGTGAGTCTAGGAACTGAAATTGTGTCTTCTGTAAGAGCAGCAAGGGCTCTTAACTGCTGAACTATCCCTCCAGGCCCTTCCTTATTCTTCTTAGATTGTTTCTTAGGGTTCGAATAGTCGTGCATTTCCCCAAATGCAATGTCAGTATTTTAGATGCTGTCTTTACATTTTACCCACCAAAATGCTAGGTTGCAAGACAATTACTTTGGGCTCCTTCAATGACAGCATTTCAAGAATGAAGATGGGCTTATTTGTCTTCACAGGAACCCACGTCCAATGAAAGATAAGAAATGTATCATTTCAGGACCCATTTTCTTGGATGTCTAAGAGACAGATGAAATTTCTGCTCAGCTACCGCGGTGCTGCGCAGTTGCTGCCCTGTTCCACTTTTCAGGGTCACAAACTGCCCTCGTTCGGGGAAAGTGTTAGTTACAGTCAAAGCTAGGTGGCTGGCAAGATCCCGTTCCAAACTAAAAGAGGAACAGGACGAAAGGGAAAATTCCATTAGCATGTCAAAGCAGGGAGACAAACAGGAAGTACCATCAAGGAAAACTTTTCAGAACAATTTAAGATGAATTTCCTTTGAAGTGCCTCAATTCCCAACTCGCGCAGAACAGCAGGGTCATCGAATCACAGTCATTATGTGTCATTAATTGCCCTGTACAACTCACAATGGAAACAAAGCCAGGTTTCTAGTTTGAAGCCTGACAGCAACGTGTGGGCGATCAGAGAATACTCAAGAATGAACATAACAAAATTTGCTCATATTTATAAAGCATTTAAAACATGCCATCCCGTGGACTAGACATTTAACCTCATTTAATCTCCATTAGATCTGGGGGCACTTTCACTCAGTACTTAACCAAGTAGTTACTATGCATCACTACTGATGCCAGAGCAAGGCCCACACCTCCTTCCTGCCTAAAGCATGCACTCGAGCAAGGAGATACTTATGTTTACTGCATAACTAAGAGTGGAGGGCCCTGCTGATTTCCGTGGGACTTTCCTGCTGCATGGCGCTGCAAAGTTTACATTGTGGAAATAAACCTACAATCTCAGACAATGGGGGATCACTGGAGAAATCACACCTTGTATGGTATTACAAAGAACCACAAGTTACATAAACTGTGCGTGTAAGATGAGTCCTCTTTCATAGATGAAGAAACTGAGCTTTAGAAAACTGAAATAATGTCCTAAGATCCACATGTACTCAAGCAAGGCTCTGCCGCCTGTCCTCCCTCCCATGACCCAGCACCATATGGGACTTGAAATCTCTTCTGATACTTTATCCTTCCCAAACCAAATCTGCAGTTAGTGATTGCTAACTGCACCAACCAGAGCAAACACATTTGAATGCCTGCTGGAAGAATATTCCTGAGAAAAAGAAAGAAAGGAATTTTGAGAGCCAATCCCTGGAGCTTGCATCCTGAGTGCAACCCATTCTGGCTCACATACCTGCAAATCCTCTGCCATCCCAGTTTACCGGCGATGGGTGGCTCACAAGCATTTCTGCCAGGATGACTGGAGCCTTTTGTGTGAAACAGTGTTTCTTCAAGTGTGAGCAGTGGACTAGGAGAGGGGGGTTGTGAAAATGGGCAGGGCACATCTAAGTACTTCTAAACAGTGAACAGGAAATGCCTCTGGAGCGCATCTCTGCAGAAGGCACCGGCTCCTTTTGATTAACAAGACATAATTTTCTCAGATTGGAACTAAGTGAGGAAAGGATCATTGAACACTTTGATAGGACTGGCATCTTCATGTTGAAACAAGAAACCAGGGTCTCCTGACAATCGCTACTGGGGGGCACCCCATGCACCCCATCGTGTGTCAGCCCCAATGTCTGCAGTGTATTCTTTTTGGTCTTGTTTCCTGTACACAGATCAAAACCCCACAGTTCTTTATGGGAAGCACTTCTGGTGTCTGCTGAATAGGATGATAAGCAGGGAACAGTTTAGTTTCTAATCCATGAACGTGGCCAAGCTTACCCTACTTCTCTAGACTTTGGCTTTCTTGGGTATGGCACTTTTAAAATACCTGCCAAAGGCAACTTTAAAAAAGGAGTACACTCTGCCCACGTGTGGTTGTAGAGGTTTTTCCATGGCTGGTTGACCCCATGTCTTTGGGTCTGAGGCAAGGTGGTGAGAAAATGTACTTACTAGTGGATGATTATTCATGAAATTTCAAAAGGGTATGGAGAGATGAGTTAGAGGTTGAGATTCTTTACTGTTCTTACAGAGGACCCAAACTAGGTCCCTGGCATCTATGCCAGGTGGTTCACTACTATCTGTAATTGTACCTCGAGGGAATTCAACACTCTCTTCTGGACTATGAAGGTACTGCTCACACATACACAATATCCCCCCTCCACCACACACACACACACACACACACACACACACACACACACACACACACACAGAAAGAGAGAGGGGGAGAGAGAGATAGAGTTAAAAATGAACCTTTGGGCTGGACAAATGGCTCAGCATTTAAGAGCACTGGCTGCTCTTCTAGAGGATGCAGGTGCAATTCCCAATACCCACTTTGAGGTTCACAACCATCTGTATCTCCAGATCTCAGGGATCACATGCCTTCTCTGGTGTCCATGGGCACCAGCCACGCACACTGTGCACAGACATACAGATAGGCAGAACACTCAGGCACTGAGAATAAAATAATGTAAAATTTAAAAATAGTTATAAAACAACATAACTGTTATAATACATACACCCATGCATGCATGCACATGTGTTCACACACATACACACACACTCACACATAATGATGAGCTTTTTGAAGGCAATTTTTGTGACTCCTTCTGCCACATCTGTTCACCTGTGTGGCGTTGAGAGGTCAGTCCTACTGAGTTTGATGTGGGCTGGGGTGCTGAGAGAAGATTGCACAGAGGAGGACACCTTTCTCAGTGAAGAAACAGGATCTGATGCTACAGAGAAAACAGAGTATAACTGTAAAGTAATGGAACACTCCAAGAAAACTATTGTGGGAAAAGAAAAATTATTTTAAAATCTCTGCTCACAGAGCCAAAGCCCTGGAGAACAAATCTGGAGAAGAAAGTGGATTTGGGGCAGAAATGGGAAAAGATCTATCGCTTGTTCTTGTTAGTTCAATGATCATTGTTTGGTCCTCCTCTCTCTTTTTCCTGTTAGTTTATTACTCCCTGGCTGGCTTCTAAATTCTGTTTCTGAGAGAAGATAATTGAGTTGGCAGCCAAATGTGCCTGTAGAACCACGGACTTTGCTGTCCAAACACCAATCATCTTCCTTGTGCTAGAGGGTCTGGCACAGAGTGAGAATAAAGAGCATGTCTGTCTTGGTGATGTGTTAGCCCTACATGCCACGCAGTACAGACTTAATAGGCATGTCCTGAAAGAAGGTATGGATGGATGCTTGATGAAAAGCCCAGTGTCGGGGATGAGGGTGGAAGTGCATGTACCTGTGTGTATCAATCGTCTTTTGAACCCACTACCTGACCACTAAAAAAATGTCATAAATCTATCTCAACACATATTCCACACCAAGCTTAAGTGTTTGGCTGAGTCAATTGCTTTTTAGCCCTCATCCTTGCGTATGTTCTTCATTCATTACACATGCTTTGCAGTCAACTGAATATATTCTAGTCTTAATTGACGCTAAATACACAAGATAATACCAAACCAAAACCTGTTCCTATCCATATTCAATGCATATGTTAAGAATAAGATTCACTTTGATAGTAACTTCTTAAATGGCATTTTAAATGATCAAGAATATCTAAAAACTAAATAGGAATCCCATGATCTTTCTCCACAGTCACCCTCGGATTTCCTTTTCATACACACACTCACAGTACACTACAAACTATATACAGGTTGTGAGTTCATGCCAACTGTTATGGACTTCTTGCTAGTAACATCATTGATAATATTTTTTGACAAGCAACAGTAGGTTTAGGATGGCATCCTAAATTTTTCTGTTCCTGGTAAAGGAAGGCTATTAAATTCTTTATCACAATTTAGGGGAAATATTAAGTCATTGTCGAAGAAAAAAATTCTCCGTAGCTCTCTTGTATTTCATAATACCTAGTGCATGCATGCTAACCATTAATATATACATAAATTTCATTATATACAGAAACTTCAAATGTAATAATCTGATTACTTTCATTATGATCATGGCAAATATTTATTGTATGATCCCTCTACACAGGCTGAGTTTAATTATTAAGAAAAAAATACTTACTTCTCAAATTTAATCACCATAGCAAACATTGAACAAAAGGTTTTACTTACTGTCATTTTCCTCAGGAAAATAGTGAGGCTGGTAGAGGCCAGATCACACACCTAACATCCCACAGCAATTGGGTTTTAATTCAACTCTTATTCAGTCTAAAACATATGTACCATCTGCTATATTGTTCTGTACTCATTTTATTTAATTTTTAAAAAGTAGCCACAAGAAAGCCAGTAGATTTAAATAAATATAATGGAACAATGTTCAAGGAATACTTCAGGCTGGGTACACATTCCTTCCTGTTTTAATACTTCCATCATGGTTAGCAATAATCAAAACTAGAAACCACATAAGGTGCAAGCAACATTAAAATGAAAATGCATTGCCTTTATTAACATTATTATCTGTCACATGTGTCCTCTAAAACATGTAAGTTGTTGACCTCCTGGTATGTATGAGTACTAACAGATGGTACATTTTGGGGATGATTACATCATGAGGTCTCTACTTTCTACAAGGAGCTGCACATGGAGTATGCTCCTTACTTTCTCTGCTTTCTGTTAATGGAAGGACACAATGTACAAGCTGCCATCTTGTGGTGTGGGAAGTTCTTCTGTCTATGTATTGCTTTTATTGGATAATGAATAAAGAAGCTGCTTTGGGCCTATAGAGAGGGCAGAGTAGAGCTAGGCAGTGAAAACTAAACTGAGTGCTGGGAGAAAGAAGGTGGAGTCATGGAGATGCCATGGAGCCACCAGAGGAGAAAGACGCAAGCTGCTAGCTGGAACCTTGCCAGTAGGCCACGAGCCTCGTGGTAAAATATAAAATAACAGAAATGAGTTAATTTAAGATATAAGAGTGAGCTAGAAATATGCATAATCTAATAGGGCAAGCAGTATTGTAAATAATATAGTTTCTGAGTGATTATTTCTAGGCTGAGCAGCTGGGAATGAATTAATAGCCTTCTGCCTACAAATTGGCACTCCAAGGTGAGCTAACTAAATCCACATAAAACCTGAGAAGGCTTGGAAAGAAATTCTAGACAGTAAAAACAAAGTTTAGCAGTATTTTTTTCAGATGGGCTCTACTTGCTGGAAGCATGCTACATCTCCGTTAACAGAGGTTTTCCTGATTCAGCAGCAGCAAAAAACAAAACAAAACAAAAAAACCACACAGTTTCAAATTGGTGGCATCCTGTTTCACCAGCACAAATGGTGGCCAAGGAGCATTTAAATAAGGTTTGTAAGCAGTGTGTTACAAACTGCTTAATGGCTTGATATAGACCCACTGCATTCTTGGAACTGGGGCAGTGTACATGGCTTGCAGAAGCAGTGAACATACCTCTACCATGTTGGACTGGGTGGAGCCAAAAGACAAAGCAGCCTTAGTCCAAGTAAGGCTGCTTAACATTTTAAGGAGTGGCCCTGGAAAATAAAGGATTTCAGATACACAATAGGACAGATTCAGACATAAAAGACCTCTAAACGAGACACAGTGTGTTTAAAAATGTATGTAGGCTTGGGAGAGAGAGTAAAAAGAGTAAGAGACAGTAAATGTAATATAAAAGAGTATAAACAGTCATATATTAAAGGAGCAAAGATGTAAAAAAGTAATAGAGCAAGAAAAATAAGCCACATGAAGATGGAATATACACAGAGAGTCTGGATTATGTATATTATTGTGCTTTCTTTGAAATCTTTCACTGTGAAAGAACTAAGTACAGAGAGACATTTCATTGTATGGGCTGCTAAACTAAACAAACATATATATTTTAAAGGTATCTTGATTTCAAAATTTGAGTCTATGAATTTGTTGCATTGGAAAATAGGTTCTTCTTTTGTTTCCACAGAAGATGAGAACCTGTGGATTCCCTCCAGACTAATGTGATTTGAGGGACCAAAATGCCCCAAAAGGTCACTGTAAACACTCCCAAAAATTGCTTTGCCCAACAAAAAGCAGGAAGCAGTTTGGAGAAAACTATGCCCAAATTCCCCAAATATTGTTTATAAATGTTTGCATTTAAATGGGGATATGCTATAGATATAAATACTTTGCATTGGTTTGGATCTTAGTCTATTGATACAAATTTAAGATCAATTTTGTTACATATATATATATATATATATATATATATATATATATATATATATCTGCTCTTGGCTAAGGTATTGTGCTTGTGCAGCTCATTTAAAAATGTAATGTATAACTAAGAAATATAGGTTAATAGATAATCATCTATAATAGTCAAGCTTGTAGTCACGTTAGATAAGTTTCCTATATATATATAGATATAGATATATTTTAGTTAGATAGATAATTTTCAAACTTTTCAAAACCCATGGAAATTTAAAATGTTTTAAGAATTAGGACTTTTGATGACATGAGACACATCTGCTCCTAGCAGCACCAATCTACTTCAAGATGATGATGGGCATTGAAGAGGCTCCTCATGGAGTTTGTTAGCCATTTGGGCAAGAAACTGCTCTTGCATGGACTGGACTGCCTGATGGTATGCTGTGTGAACTGGACATGCAGGACCCACAGGAAATTGATTGCTGAAGTTGCCTAAAGAAGGTGAGATGGTCCTCCAGGTTTCCTGCTTCATGAAAGAGTCTGCAAGACATTCTGCAGGACACAGGAAACAGTGACTGACAAACTGCCAATATAGGTAGAACTGTCTTTGAAATTTCCTGCTTCATGGAAAAGTCTGACAAATACTATGGGCCTATAGGCTGAAGATGGATGTCCCAAAGGTACAGAAGAACTTTGGGTGCCTGTCCAGGCAGGAAGAAGTCTCTGTTAATTCTAGAGTTTGGAAGTTGATTACAATGCACTTCCTGCTTACTTAGGTGATATTATATTCTTCTGGAGTCTTCGATGGAGTTGAAGAATAGATAGATATAGTTATAGTTGTCCTTAGTTATAATAAAAGATACAGTAGATATACATATTTTAACTGTAATTCTTGCTTGATACCTGTTTTGTTGTATGTAGTGATACTATGTTAAAGTTAAAATCTTCCTTTTTATATAAATAGGAAAGGGGAGGTGATGCGGGATTTCCCTCTGTATGCTGTGTTTACCATTGATTAATAAAGAAGCTGCTTTGGGCCAATAGCAGTGCAGAACAGAGCTAGGCAGGGAAAAGTAAACTGAATTCAGGGAGAAAGAAGGCAGAGTCAGGGAAAAGCTATGAAGCTCCGCCAGAGACAGATGCTGGACAGAACTTCACCCGGTAAACCACAGCCAGGTGGTGATACACAGACTAATAAAGATGGGTTAATTTAGGATATAAGAGTTATCCAGAAATATGCTTAAGCTATTGGCTAAACAGTATTGCAAATAATATAGTTTCTGTGTGATAACTTTGGGGCTAAGTAGCCAGGAACAAACTAACAGCCTTTCCCTAACAATCTTGGAAGCAGAGATCAAGCCCTCACCAAACACAAAAATTTCTGGTTCCTTGACCTCAGATTTCTCAGTCTCCAAAGATTTCAGAAATTAATTTCTGTCATTTGTTAGCCACCTACTTTATAACAGCTTGTCATAGCAGGGGGAACAGACTAAGACAGTCAGCTAAATTTGTTCACTGCTAAATAAATAGCTAAATATTAGAAAATGCTGAATTTCTTTTTATCTAAATTCCTATTAGTGGATAATCTAGTAAACAGAAGGCATAATAGGACTCTCAGCCATTATTTCTTCATTTATTTCTTTCTCTGATTCTTCTTTCCTTTTAGGTTTAAACCTATATTCAGCTTATTGTGTGTGAATATATAGCATTTTAAAATGTAGAACATTCATCAAAGAAAGAGAAGCTGAAATAAGGTCATCACTGTATTTGATGTTCAAATATCATAGTCTAAGAAAACTAGAATCAGCATCAGGCCCCTTAAGAGTTGTGGAAAAGAAGACATGTCTATTGGCCACAGTGCATTTCATTTACCCAGTTGGGCAGGTCCTCCGAGTACCTTTCCAGGCTTATGGATCTCATCCCTAAAGCTTTTTCTTACTTTAAGCTTGTAAAACTGAAATATCTTCAAGTGTTTCTAGAAGTCTGCTATCCAACTTGGATTTAAATACCTAAAATAAACGAGGCACCAAAAATAGAGTGTAAAACATAATTTGGTATGAGAAAGGATTATTTTTAGGAAGACTTTTCAAAAGGCTTCTCTGGTATTCCTAAAACTGCACTGCTTTTCATGAAATAGCTTAAAATCCAGAGAAATGGCACCCATTGAGAAAAGAGGAAGAATTAAACCCCACTGCTTCACATCGGGTAAAAGAAATCACTATGGATTGAGGATTAAGCAAACTCACTTCATTGGCTGAGCTCTGCTTGGCACTTGATTTTGTAAATACAATTGTATTGACACACAGCCACAGCACTGCCTTTCTGTGCTGCCTTTTGTTGTATGGGACTACAGTGGCACAGCTGAAGAGTGGCAGAGAGTAAATAGCCATCAATCTCTAAAATATCATCTGGTTTTAAAAACAGTGAAAAGTTTGCCATCTCCTGTTGTGAGCCATCAGGTATGTTCTCTCCAGTGAGCCATGTTCCACTACGTATGACCTCTTGTGACAATCTCTGCTTCTGAGATCGTCCTTCCTTGATGTTACCAAAAAGTTAAAACTTGACTCTCTTTACATAGGTTGTTCTATCCTTGAGTAATTTGTGTTCCTAAGACTCTTTAATATACAAATATAGGTTAATGAAAGTGAAGATGCACCAAGTGTCTGGGCACACATAATCTAGTCACTTAGGCATCACAGGCAGATGGCTTGTGGTTTTCAGGTCAATGTGGGATCCAAAGGAGTTACAGTGCCCAACGTTTCTTTTCCCCAAATCTGCAAATCAGTTTAGATTCTGTCTTTGCTCCCTGTGGAGGGAGCTCACCTGCAGCATCTCAGGTTCAGTAGACTCACATTTTCAGTGCCCAGGGGCCTCCTCACTATGAGGTCTCACACAAAATAGAACAATTTGTCAGACCATTGGCACATTCTCTTATCTATAGACACTTATTACAATTTGTTCTCAATGTTCTATATTGAAGAGATATGGAGAGAGTGGACAGCCTT
>PVIU01008879.1:36508-80171 GCA_004026605.1 Ondatra zibethicus | reverse complement strand
GACTTAAAGCAAAACAGAATAAAAATGCCTTCTAGATTTTGTAACTAAGTTTTCTATTAAAATGCATTTGGGTGAAAAAGAATAATTAGGTAATTTTATCAATCGTCACACACATACAAAGCACTGTCTTGTAAGAACTTTGTTTTATGATCAGTAACAGGTAACTATTGAGAGACTATTCTCTTACCACTTCTTTTCCACAGACATATCAGTATGTTGTTTAAGTCAGATTTTACTTATACTAATTTCAATGATTTTTGCTTTTATTAAAATGAATTTACATGAATGTAAATAATAAAAACAAATAAATGATAATAAATAACATTTTTTCCTAATCTGTGTTTGCCATTATGTTCTTTATTTTTGTTTTGTTTGAAAACAAAGTGAAGAATGTCGAATGCAATTAAACTAAATTTAAACTGCAGAATCATAAAATCAAATATTAAACAGTAAAATGATTACTTTTCAGATTGTTAGATCAAAGCTCAAGGGTTTTTATAAGTTAAAAACTTAAACTCATTTCTTTAGCCAATCTTTGTGTATCATAAATGTAAATATTTGTATTGAACCAAAGAGATTTTAAGAAAATATTATTTACATAGGACAGAAAATTAGATTAAACATCTGTAGCTTTTTATTTTGAAACATAAAAGTAACAATGTTACTGTATTTAATATTATGTTTTGATATTTCAAAGATTAAATTATTGATGGTTGTAGAAGCATCATCCACAAGCAGGGAGCATTGACATAATTTCAGGGCTGATATTTGATAAACTATTAGTTCCTATTATAGGTGGGAAGATGAACTGAATTAAACGAAAATAAACTGATTTTATGGCATCTTGATTAAACAAGTCATACATGAAGGTAGAGAAGTCACTGAACACTGAAGTAGATCTGAGAGTTTTACCCAGGCATAAGATTATGGGTTACTGATGAGATCTGATCAGGTCATAGACTATTTGCACTGAACTTCACAAGAAAGCAAGAGGTAAATGCATGTTAAACTAAATTCAATGGTTCACAACAGAATGGCAATTACCTGTAACCCATGAGTAAAAACAGAGCTTCAGCTGTTATTTTGGGGGAATAAATTTGACAACACATTCTTGTTGTGGTAGAATTTGTTCTGTGAGAGAAGACTTGAAGCTGTAGTCCATGACAAATGTATAATGGCAGCATATTAATTTTAAACATATGTTCTCAAGATCAAGAAATAAAACAATATAATGAAGATATTATCATAGAGATTCAGTGCACATGATATCATGCAAATTTGAAGACATCCATTGATGCACAGCATCATCAAATTATTGATGACACATGATTTTTCATACAGTTCAATTAGAGAGTACCATTTCTATAAATAGTGTGTAAATATTTTAAATCAAAAGCATATACATATAATAGGTTTGCATATGTGTTATGGAAAATACTCTCAACTCATTCAGAGATATTGTTTTTATATGTGACACTCATATTTACTCTAGAACACATTTTAGTGTATTACCTTAAAGCTTCCTTTTAATTGTGGAAATAATTCATCTAAATAAACTGTCTTATTTAAATTAAAAATAAGTCAATGAATGATAGCTTTTGATGATACCCCAATAGTCATTTTAGTGCCTCTAAATTTATTTCTCTTTAAAAAATTGTCTTTTCTAATATCAAATACATACATGATATAAAAGCCTCTTGACAGTTATAGAGTGCCACATGTCTTTCTGAGTATATGAACTTAAATTCAATTTTCTCACAAATCACTGGCCAAACAAATAATCCAGTCTCTAAATCAAAACCACCTACAGATTTAAGAAATTTAGATGATATAATGACTGTCACAGTTTATAACAGTATTTTGACAAATGGGGATTACAACTACTAATATTTCAAATAAGAATGAACTGGCATCCCTGAAAGTTCAGCTTCCAGGGAGCAATGTAAGACATGCTGTAAATCCTCAATTCTAGAGTATAATAACAAGATGTCACAAAGAATTATCTAGTGAAGTCAAGCAACGAAAGTAAAAGATTTAATTTGCCAAATAATTAAATATTCTACGTGTTTTGAAAAATATCATACTTTAAGAAATAAACACATGCATAAAAATCTTTAATATGTAGGCTATTTTGTTTATATATATACACATTAACACACACAACTATATATTAAATTTTCTCAAAATTGGTGAATGTAATTTCATAATTGATCTTGATGGTCAAGTTTCTGGGAGAAAGGTTATAGAAAAACTGTGCAGATTGGAAAGGAACTTTCACTATTAATTTAGCTGAAATGGGATGTAAGTCTCTGAATGAGAAAAGAACAAGACTGGCATCCTAGACTGTTAGAAGAAAACAAGATCACTATTTGTCCCGTTCATAGCTCCATTTTTATACGTCTCTTATACATTACCCCTCCCTCCACCCTCCAAGTCCCCTGCCCACATCCCCTCTCCACAAAATCCACTCCTCTTCTGTTTTCTTTAATCAACCAATTAATAAAATAAAATAAAATAAAATAGATAAAGGCAGCCCTCCCACGAATATCAATGAAACACAACATAGCAAGTTAGAATAAGGCTAGGGACAAACGTTTACATCAATGCTGGTTGAAGCCACTCAGGAGAAAAAGAGTTCCAAGCAAAGGCAAAAGAGTCAAAGATACCACCACTAATACTATTAAGAGTACCACCAAGGTACTCAGCCATAACATATATGCAGGGGACCTAGCTCACACATACGTGGTCAATGATTTTCACTGCTGCCTTTTTGAGGCCTTTTGAGCCCTGCTTAGTTGATTCTGTGGGCTGTGATCTCCTGGTACTCTCAACCGTTATGGCTCCTAAAATCTGTCTTCTGCCTCCTCTGTACAGTTCCCATGGCCCTGACTAGTGTTGAACTGAATGTTTCTGCATTTGCTCTGATCAGCTGCTAGATGATGACTTTCTGATGACAACTGGACTAGGTACCAATCTATGAGAATATGTTAAGAATCATTTCAATAACTTCTTAAACCTCTTATGTTTGGTTATATCCTGGGTCTTTGAGATGCTCGGCCTCTGGTCCCTGGCCATCCATGCATTGTCATGTGAGGCCTCCCTCTTGTGGCACAGGCCTCAAGTTGGACCAGTCATTGGCTGGTCACTCCCACAAGTTCTGGTCCACCATTAGCCCAGCACACCTTGCAGGCAGGACGGAATACAGGTCTAAGGTTTTACGGCTTGGTTTATGTCCCAATCCCGCTTTTGGGAACCTTGGCTGGTTTAGAAGATGGCCAGTTCAGGCTCCATTGACCCTATTATTAGGACTCTTTGCTAAGGTCATGGTCCTTGATTCCATGAAGTTTCTATTGCACTAGGTTTCTTCTATATCACCACCCAAGTGCTCCTAATTTCAGTCATCCCTTACACTATCTTTTCCCCTCCTTCCTTCTAATTGCCTGGTACCTTCTGTTCCCATTCCAGCCTTCCCCTAACCCACATACAAAATCTATTTTCTTTCACTTTCTCAGGTAGATCCACACATCCTCCATTGAGACCTTTGTGTTACTTAACCTCACTTGGTTGTGGAGTGTAATGTGATTATGCTTTTCTTAGCAGTTAATATCCATTTTTATGTCAGTACATAGCATGCTTGTCTTTTGGGGTTTGAGTTATCACATTAAGATATTTTTTTCTAGTTCCATATACTTGCCTGCAATTTCAGGATATCATTGTTTTTAACAATTGGATAATAATCTATAGTATAAATGTACCATATTTACTTTATCCATTATTGAGGTTAAGGGGCATATAATTAGTTTCTAGCTTATGGTTATTACCAAAAAGGAAAAAGAAAGCTTACATGAACGTAGTTGAGCAACCATCCTTGTGGTAGGATGAAACATCCTTTGGGTATATGCCCAAGAGTGATATAGCTGGGTCTTGAGGTGAATTGATTCCCAGTTTCCTAAAGAACCTTCATTCTGAGTATCATAGTGACTGTACAAGTTTTCATTTCTCTAGTAATTTAGGATATTTCCCCTTGTTCCACATTCTCACTAGCATGAGATGTCATTTGTGTTTTTGGTTTTGTTCATACTGAAAGGTGTAAGATAGAATCTCAGAGTAGTTTTGATTTGCATTTCCCTAAGGCTAAGAATGTTGAACACTTCTTTTAAATTTTCTATCCATTTGAATTTTTTGTTGACAATTCTGTTTAGATCTATATCCCACTTTTAATTGGATCATTTGATTTGTTGGTATCTAGTTTCTTGAGTTATTTATAGAGTTTGAAAATCAATCAGATGAGGTTGGGGAAGATCTTTTCCCATCATGTAGGCTGCCATTTTGTCTTTTTAGAGTGGCTATTGTCTTCCAGAAGCTTTTCAGTTTCATGAGAGCCCATTTGTTGAGTATTATTCTTAGTGCCTCTGCTATTGCTGGTCTGTTCAGAAAGATGTCTGAACCAATGTGTTTAAGTATGATCTGGTTTATATTGAGGTCATTACTGAACTTGGGCTTGAATTTTACTCAGCCATAAACCTGTTTGTGTTCTATATGCTGCCAACTAGTTAGACTTGCACCATTTGTTGAAGATTTTTTTTCTCCATTATGAATTTCTGGATTCTTTATCAAAAGTCAGGTGATCTTAGATGTTTGGATTTATGTCTGGGGCTTCAATTTAATTCTGTTGATTAACCTGTCTCTTTTTGTGCCAATATCATGCTATGATTATTACAAAGTTCTATAGCACAATACCATGCTATGTTTATTACTACAGTTCTATAGCACAATACCACACTATGTTTATTACTACAGTTCTATAGCACAATACCACGCTATGTTTATTACTATAGTTCTATAGCACAATACCATGCTATGTTTATTACTACAGTTCTATAGCACAATACCATGCTATGTTTATTACTACAGTTCTATAGCACAATACCATGCTATGTTTATTACTTCAGTTCTATAGCACAGCTTGAAAACACAGACATTTTATTTCATGGTTCAGTATCATTTTAGCTATTCTGGGTTTTTTGTTTTTCACATGAAATTGAGTATTTTTCTTTCAACCTCTGCAAAGAATTGTCTCGCAATTATAATGGGGATTGAGTAAAATCTGCAGATTTCTATCAGTAAGAAGGCCTTTCTACTATATTTACCAATTCAAGAGATCCATGAGCATAGGAGATCTTTCTATCTTCTGAAATCTACTTCAATTTCTTCATCATCGACTTGAAATTTTACCTGTACAAGTGGTTAGAATATCCCCAAGAGGTATATTATTTGTGGTTACTTTGAAGGGTATTATGCCCCTGATTTCTTTCGAAATCCCTTTGTCATTTGAGTATAGGAGGGCTACTTTTAAAAAATTAATCTTGTATACACCGTCTTTACTAAGCACTAAGGGTCTTTTTTATCAGCTATAGGAGTTGACCAGTAGAATTTTAAGTGTCACTTATATATACAATCAAATCATCTGCTAATAACCATATTTTACTTCTTCCATTCCCAATTGTATTCTCTTGATCTCCTTCAGTTGTCTTATTTCTACTGCTAGAACTTCAATACTATGTTTTAGATATGAAGAGAGTGGACATCTTTGACTTGCAGATTTTAGAGGAATCGTTTTGAGTTTCAGTCCATTAAATTTTACTTTGGCTATTGATTGCTGTAAACTGCCTTTATTATATTAAGGTATGTCGCTTGTAACCATACTCTTTCCAAGGCTTTTAATACGATGGTGTGTTGGATTTTATCAAAATTTTCTCAGCTCTAGTTGGATGATCATGTATGTTTTTTGTCTTATTTTATTTTTCTTTCAACTTGTTTATATGGTGGAGTACATAGACATATTTTTATATATTGAATAATCCCTGCCTCAATGAAAGAACACTACTTGATCATCATGGATGACATTTTGATTTGGTCTTGAATTTGGTTTCTGAATATTTTATTGAACTGATTTTGTATCTATGTTCATGAAGGAAATTGGTCTATAATTTTCTTTCTTTGTAGAATGTTTTGTGGTTGGGTATCAGGCAACTGTGTCCTAATAACATGAATTTAGCAAATCTCCTTCTGCTTAGGTATATTTAAAAATAATTTGAGAAGTATTCGCACTAGCTATTCTTTAAATTCTAATGCTATTCTGAGCTACAACCATCAGTCCCTCAACTATTTTTGGTTGAGAAACCTTTAATATCTTTTTCTATTTCCTTAGGAGATACAGGCCTCTTTACATTGTTGATCTGATCTTGATTTAATTTTTGTAAGTGGTATTAATGAAAAACCTTTCCATATCTTTTAGATTTACAAATTTCATGTAGCACAAGTTTTTAAAGAATGATCTAATGATTCTTTGGATTTCCTTGGTGTCTGTTGCTACATCCCCTTTTATTTCTAATTATTTAAATTTGAATTATCTTCTTTTGTTTTTTAGAAGGTTTGGAATAGCGTTTGTCTATTTTGTGGATTTTCTTAAAGAACTAACTCTTTGTTTCATTAATTCTACATATTGTCCTCTTTACATTATTAATTTTACAAATTTCATTCCTCAGGGTGATTATTTCCTGTGGTGTACTCTACTTGGATGGACTTGCTTATTTTTATTCTAGAGCTTTAATATATGTTGTTAAGCTGTTATTAAGAGATCTTTTCAGGGTTTTAATTATAGACCCTTAATGCTATTGAATAATGTTATGAATTTTTTATTCTTGGAATTTTCTTTGGGCTGCCAATCAGCTTCCAAGCAAAGACACTGAGGCTTATTATAAATTGTGGATGCTCAGTCTTAGCTTAGTCTTGTCCCACTAGCTCTTTTAACCTACCTAATTAAAACTGTTTTTATTCATTTACACTTTGTCTCAGGGACTTTATTATTATTTTAAAAAACAAAATATTTATTTTCATTTTAAATAACAATCCCATTCCCACTCCCTCCCTTCCTCCTATCTCTCCACCTACTCCCCCAATCCACTCACATTCTCTCTTCAGAGAGGGTAAAGCACATTGTTTGGGGAATATCCAAGGCCCTCCTTACTATATCTAGGCTGAGCAAGGTATCCATCCAAAGAGAATAGAATCCCCAAAAGCCAGTACATGCAGTAGAGATAAATCCTGCTGCCAGTGCCAGTGGCCCCACACTCTGTCCCAGTCATACAACTCTAACCCATATTCAGAGGGACTAGTTTGGACCTATGCTCTTTACTTCCCTGTCCAGCTGGTGTTGGTTAGTTCCCATTAGCTCAGGTAAACTGTTTCCGTGGGTGTACCCTTCATGGTCTTGACCTCCTTGCTCATATTCTCACTCCTCTCACTGTTCAACTAGACTTTGAGAGCTCAGTACAGTGCTCTGATGCATGTCTCTGCCTCTGTTTTCATCAGTTTCTGGATGAAGGTACTATGGTAATATTTAAGATATTCATCAGTCTGACTACAGGGCAAGGCCAGTTTGGGCACCCTCTCCTTTATTGCTTAGGGTCTTAAATGTGGTTATCTTTATGGATTCTTGAAAATTTCTCTAGTGCCAGGTATCTTGCCAGCCCCAAAATGGTTCCTTCAATCAAAATATCTCTTTCCTTGCTTTTATTTCTGAGAAAAGAAAGCATCCTCAGCAAATGGTGTTGGCATAACTGGATTTCAACATGCAGAAGAATAAAAATAGATCCATATCTATCATCAGGCATAAAACTCAAATCCAAATGGATAAAAACTTCAATATTAATCTGACCACAGTAAACTTGATAGAAGGGAAAGTGGGAAGTAGCCTTCAATGCATGGGCACAGGAGACCACTTCCTAAGTATGATACCGGTAGGACAGACACTGAGAACTACAATAACTAAATTGGACCTCCTGAAACTGAGAAGCTTATATAAAGCAAAGGCCACATTCAATAAGACAAAAAAGCAGCATACTGAATAGGAAAAGATCTTCATCAACCACACATCAGACAGTGGACTAATTTCCAAAATATATTAAAAAAAAAAACCTATGATGTGGGATTACCCTCTGTATGCTGTGAATACCATTGGTTAACAAAGAAACTGCTTTGAGCCTATAGCAGAGCACAGCAGAAATTAGGTAGGCAGGGAAATCTAAATTGAATGCTGGGAGAAATGAGGTGGAGTCAAGGAGAAGCCACTGGAGACAGACACCAGAATTTTATCCAGTAAGCCACAGTATCATGGCAATACACAGATTAGTAAAAATGGGTTAAAAAGATGTAAGAGTTAGTCAATAAGAAACTAGAGCTAATGGGTCAAGCACTGATTTAAATAATATAGTTTCTGTGTGATCATTTTTGGTCCGAGCAGCTAGTAGGCCCGGAAACAAACAATCAGCTACTTTAACAAACTGACACTCCAATATGGTCAACTAAATCCACGTAAAACCTGAGAGAGCTTGAAAAGGAATACTAGTCACAAAAGAACAGAGTTATGTATGGCTTTTGGATGCATTTTTTTTTCTAGATGTGCTCACAGCAAGCAGCTACTTTAAGAGAAGTGCAGTAAAAATTGCTTGGGTCTTTAAAAAAAACCTGGCAGCTTCCTGGTTCACCAGCACAAATGGCTCTAACTCTTTCTCGGGAGGTCCAGCTAAGAGCATTTAAATGGGGTTTGTGGGCAACGTGCTACAACTTGCTTAATGGCGACATAGACTGACTATGTACCTAAAAATACATGCGCATGGGGATGTCCCCAACTAGGACCCAGGGCAGTGGAGGAGAGGGCACCTGAACTGGCCTTGTCCCATAGTCAGACTAATGACTATCTTCAACGCCATAGAACCTTTGTCCCTTTGTCCGGCAACAGATGGAGATAGATACAGAGACCCACATCAGAGCACTGGTCTGAGCTCCCAAGGTCCAGTTGAAGAGCAGAAGGAGGGAGAAGAGGAGCAAGGAAGTCAGGACCATGAGGGGTTGGTCTACCTACTGAGACAGTGTGCCTGATCTAATGGGAGCTCACCAAATCCAGCTGGACTGGGACTGAATGAGCATGGGATCAAACTGGACCCTCTGTATGTGGCTAACAATTGGGACAGACTGAGAAGCTAATGATAATGGTACTGGTATTTGTCTGTACTGTATGTACTGGCTTTTTGGGATCCTATTCTATTTGGATGCATACCTTCCTAATCCTGGATGGAGGGGGAGGGCCTTGGACTTCCCACAGGGCAGGGTACCCTGCCCTCTCTTAGGACTGGAGGGGGAAGGGGAAGGGTGAGGGGGTAGGTGGGAGGGAAGTGGGAGGAGAGAAGGAAGTGGAAATTTTGAATGGTATTATTTATAAAGTAATAAAAAATTAATAAAAAAGAAATATTTAAAGAAATGCAACACATTTTTACATAGTTAAACAAATAATTTCACATCTTTCCACTAAGCACTACTTTTAGTAAGGCCCATGAGTTTAGTTATGCTGTGAATGCTTTTCATTAAACTCCAGAAAGTATTTAATTTTTTTTATTTCCACCTTGACCCGGTAGTCATTCAATAGAGATGTTTAGTTTCCATGATTTGTAGGATCTCTGTTGTTTCTGTTAATTTTGAAAGGCAGCTTTAATCTGATACTTGAAATCTGATAAGATCCAGTGCTTTGAATGTGGTGTTTTGAATGTAAATGACCTCCAAAGGATCACAGGGTGTGTCATTATTAGGAGGACTGGCCTTGGTGGAGTAGCTGTGGTTTTGTTTAAGGAAGTGTGTCACCGTGGTGGGCTTTGAGGTCTTAGAATCTCAAGTCAAGCTCACTGTCTCTTCATAATGCCATATTGACATGACAGTTAATGAACTAAACCTCTGAACTGTAAACCAGTCATAATTTAATATTTTCCTTTATAAGAGTTGTAAAGGTTTTATTTCTCTTCATAGCAATAAAACCTTAGGACAAGATGGTTATTTCAATTCTCTTGTATCCATTGAGACTTGCTTTGTAACCAAGCATGTGATCAATTTTGAAGCATGTATCATGAAGTGCAGTGTAGGTTGTTTTTTGTTTGATTTGGTGAAATGTTCTCTAGATATCTGTTAGTTTCCACTATCTCTTGATTTAGTTTTTGTCTAAATAACATGCCTATTGGTTAGTGGGAGATATTGAAGTCTCCCATTGTCAAAGTGTGAGGGTCAATTTGTGGTTTAACCTTTAGCTTACTTTATCAACATGGGTATCCTTCTGTTTGCATCATAGATGTTAAGAATTGAAAGGTCATCTTAGTGGATGTTTCCTTTCATAATGCAAAGAGTATTTCCCTTAATTTGGTTTGAAGTATATTTTGATACATGTTAGAATGGATGCATCCATTTGTTTCTTAACTTCATTTACATGAAAAAGTTTTTCCAATACTTAACTTTAAGATAATGTATATCATTGATGTTGAGGTGTATTTTTGTATGTAACAGAGGGCTGGTTTATCTTTTTCCATCCATTCTGTTAGTCTATGTCTTTTTATTGGTGTATTGAATCCATTGATAATGAGAGATATCAATGACCAATTAATGTTAACTTCTCCTCTCTTATTGGTGTCAGTAGTGGTATGGTGTTTGTGTGTGTGTACATTTCACTTCTTTGATTTTGCTTGTGTAAGATTTTTTTTTTATGTTTTCATGGATGTAGTTAACCTCTTTAAGTTGGAGATTTCCTTCTAATACCTTCTGTAAGACTGGATTTGTGCATAGAGATTATTTAATTTGAGTTTGTCATGGAATATCTTGTTTTTCCATCTATGGTAGTTGAAAGTTTTCCTTGGTATAGCAGTCTATTATGGTTATCTATATTCTCTTAGAGTTGGCAAGGCATCTATCCAGACACTTCTGGCTTTAGAGTCATGGAAAAGATGGGAATAAATCTAATAAGTCTGCCTTTATATATTACTTGTCTTTTTCTCTTAAGCATTTAATATTCTTTGTTCTGTATGTTTTGTCTTTTGATTTTTATGTGGAAGGGGACTTTCTTTTCTGGTCCTATGTATTTGGTGTTCTGTAAGATTTCTATACCTTTATAGGTACAATTTTCTTCTATGATTTTGCTAAAAATATTTTCTGGGCTCCTCTTTCTGCCATCCCTTAAAGAGGGGAGAAGGGGAGGAGGAGGAGAAGTTAAGGGAACAGGATAGTCGATATGGAGACAGAGAGCAAGGAAAGAGACATCTTGATTGAGGGAGCCATTATGGGGCTAGCAGAAACCTGGCACTAAGGAAATTCCCAGGAATCCATAATGATAGCCCAGTTAAGACCCTAAGCAATAGTGGAGAAGGTGCCCAAATTGGCCTTGCCCTATTTTCAGGAAGATGAATATCTTAAATATCACCATAGAACATTCATCCAGCAACTGATGGAAACAGAGACAGAGAGACACATCAGAGCACTGAGCTGAGATCCCAAAGTCCAGTTGAAGTGTGAGAGGAATGAGAATATGAACAAGGAGGTCAAGACCATGATGAGTATACCCACTGAAACAGCTTGTCTGAGCAAATTGGAGCTCACCTTCTCTGGTTAGACAGGGAAGAAATTAGCATAGGACCAAACTAGGCCTCTGAATGTGGGTGAGAGTTGTATGGTTGGGGCAGACTGTGGGGCCACTGGCAGTGGCACCAAGATTTATCCCTACTGCAAGTACTATCTTTTTTGGAACCTATTCTCTTTGGGGAGGGAGCGGGAACTGGGATTGGTATGTAAAATGAAGAAAAGATAGCTTGTTTTCTTTAAAAAAATATTTTCTTGGACTTTGAGCTAAGCTTCTTTCCTTGTATTCCTAATCTTACAGTTTATTATTTTATAGTGTCCTAGATTTTTTAGATGTTTCCTGTCAGATTGTTTTTTATATTTAACAATTACTTTGACCTACATATCTATTTCTTATACTCTGTCTTCTATGTTTAAGACTCATTCTTCCACCTCTTTATTTTCTTGGTAATATTGATCTTTAGCGCCTATGCTTAACTAGAGTTTCCATTTCCAGAATTCCTCCGATTTTTGTTTTCTTTATTGTTTTCAGGTTTTGAGCAGTTTTACTAGTTTCTGCCAACTATTTATTTATATATATATATTTTGTGTTTTGTTCATTTTCTCCATTTTTTGTTTATTTTTCCTAGATTTCTTTCTGAGATTGTTCATTTTCTCTTTAAGGACATCCATCATCTTAATAAGTTGGTCTTAAAGATATTTTCTTATTCTTCAGCTTTGTTAGAATAATAAGGGTTTGCTGTAGTAGGATAGCTGGGCTCTGGTTTTAACATAATTCCCTAGCTACTGATTTGTTTCTTCCTACCCTGGCATCTAGGCATCTGGGTTTTGTATGATTTTAGATCGAACTTCTGATTTCTGAGTTTGTCTTTGTCAGGTTGGCATTTTCTTCCTTCATTTCCATTTGCTCTCTGGTCTTTTGGCTGGAGTGACCTCTGATTGAATAGAGAGTTTCTGCTAAAATTGGGGACTGGAGTTCTAGCTGCTGGCACAGCCTATGCTCTAACTGGGTGTCCTCTGCCATAGTTGGGGGATCGGCTATGGTGAAGGAATGGGTTGGAGCTGTTAGGGGTATGTTTAGGAGACACTGATTGAGGACACTGTGGAAGCAAGTGGGCTACCTGGGCTTCCTAAGATGGGCGAGTGGCCTCAGGTGGAGCAGGGATTGTCGATTAGAGTTTGGGCTTTATCAGCTCTCCTATTAGATACAACATAATTATCTTCTGTATAAGGCAATTATAGCCTTACAGAAAGTTGTGAAGATAGTCTAAAGAGAGAAAGATGGATACCACTACCTTTAGCTCTTAAAATATTAAAAGAATCATTCAGAAGAAATTGGAATTTCCTCAGGAATCTCAAGCTTTACAAAGAAAGGGATATAGCCTCTTATAAACTGAAGATGAAACTTAACCTCAGGAAAAGACTTTACATATTTCTTAATTTCTTTTCTTGTCATGTTGCAGGGGAGAAACTGATAGTTACTGATGATCCAGACCATACCTTGATCACTAAAGTCTAGTGATATCTACCTCTAGTTTCCTATTTAAGTCAAAATAAAATGGCAGGGCTATGAAAATGGATATGATTTAGAGTGTCAGCACATAACTTTATCTCTTCTTTCACCGATGTGAAATAAACCTCCTTTGTATAGGTTCCATTATTATTTATCTCTTTAATTGGTTAAATTTGGAGAGATGGGCTGGTCTGTGTGCACTGCTAGGATCCATGCTTTGACCTAAATCCACTGATAACACCAAAACACACCTCTGTTATAATAGACTTTACCCTCAAATAGCAAAAACAAAACAAAACTAAAAGCCAAAACAGCAACAAGTAAAAAACCAAAAATGCATTTCCTTAAATTGTACTTTTAAGTACTTTGTCACATCAAAACCCATGCAGTTTCTTAAGTTGTACTTTGTACGGATTTTTGTTACATCAGTAGGAAATGTATCAAAGGAGATTTTCTGTGACTAATCTAACTGCAGGGTTTTTCCATATTTCAAGCTTGTTTCCCAAGGGAATGTGAAAGAAAATGCTTCTATGGTTTGGTGAATCACTGGAACGTTGTAAATAGAACTTAATGGGGGCATTGCAAAGTCTAGAATCCTGTAATTACTTGATCCATGAAAATGAAGGTCTGAGAAATCTAAATTTAGTAATGAAAGGCTAGATGATTCTAGGGGAGTTTTTTTTTTTTACCTTTTATGATGGAAGTGTGAAAAAACTTGTTCTGATGTCAGAGAAGGACTGCAGAAGTAATAGGATAGGTAAAAATGCTAGCAAGGGAAAAGGTAGCCATACAAATAGCAAAGTTTCCTTATTCTATATCTTATTATGTGCCTCCAGAAATTTCTGAATATACTTAAGTGTTGAGTTTCTAATCTTCAAATAATCTGATCAAGAAATTCTTTCATAAGAGTACCCATAAGATTGTGATTTAGTAGATTCACAATCCAGTCATATTTGCAACCAAGAATAGCTAGTCATCACAGTACAATGAAAAATCAACATTAAACTCTAGAATAGTACAATAGGAAAAATGTCATGACAACAAGATCTCACCCACTAAAAATCTTCTATGAAGAAAACTATGAAGAAAAAGGTAAAGGCGAGAGTGTGTGGTTAAAAATTCTGAAGTCCCTTGCTACAGTGGCTCAGGGAGGTGCCCTGCCAGGTTAACTAACTTATGTTCATTGAAGCAATTATAGCTGAGGCAGAGAGTGCTGACTGATAGCAATGCATGGCAGTGTTTCTTACATTTTGATGTGTTTTAATGAACAAATCAGAAGTCTGATTGAAGATATCATGTTAATTTGTATCAAGGTTCCAGTAAAACAAATTATGCCAAGCAATAGGTATTTGATTCTCTATAGGGAGGTCCAGAAGGATCATTTTGTGAAAGCCCAGGACAGAGTGGAGATGTGAGGATGTTGAGGGTGTCAGATCCTTTGAATATCCACCTAGGCAAACTCCATATGCAAAGGAATGTACCTGTCAAAGCAAAGAAAGGCAAAAGTGAAGACTGAGCAGACAAGGTCCTTGTATCCCTAATGAGTCCATTATAAGTGTCAGATGGCAGATTCATTTGTCCTGTTTTCTCCTGGGTCTACTTTGTTACTGTCTTTGTTGCTTTTCTCATTGGAATAGGAATACTTATCCTCCTATGCCATTGTACATTGCAAATATTACTATTTTTTTAACTGGAGGATCAGAGGTAAGAGCTAATTGCAGTTGAAACTTTATTGCTACAAATTTGAAACAAAACACAGAGTTTTGGTGACTTTTTAAGAGATTCATACAAGAGATCTCCTGGGTAAACTGTTTCCAGGTGCAGACAGGAGAGTGAGGGACTGAATTCGGGCTGCAAATGTTACAGCCATGAAGGGAAAGGCATCCTAAATTGTGGGGAAGCTAGGCTATACCTGAAAGTGTTTCAGCTTCAGAGGAAAAGGTATCCTAACTTCTTAGGTGGTCAGGCTGTACCTGAAAGTATTACAGCTCTGGAGGGACTTGTCCGGAAGTCAGGCTATACCTACAGATGTGAAGGGAGGTATCGTGGATAGCTGCAGTTGTGGGGAGAAAAGTTTCCTGACTTGTCGAGAAGTCAGGCTATACCTGAAGCTGGGGTGTGGTGGATGATGGTCTCTCCACAGGATGTAGCAATCCTGTTCCTCTCCAAGAGAGAGCCTTTACAGCTGAGTTCTCCTCCATCCCACAAGACAATATCTATTTCTTCTTCTGCTCTGCTCCCCTAAGGGAAAGTCCCAGCAGAGGCATCTATTTCTTCTTAGCTCTGGCCATAGAGGTTACTTCTGCTTCACTGTGCTAAGGAGGAAACCCTTGGAGAAATATAACAAACTTCTCCTGCCCTGGAGATAAGTTGTTACCTCTGCTCTCCTCTAAGACTCCAAGGGAGTCTCCCAGCAGAAATATCGGATTCTTCTTCTGCTTTGCTCTGCTCACAGGGGAGCTTCCCAGAAGAAATTCTGGCCCTTGCTGGTGAAAGAAGATATTTACCCACCAACACTTTAAAAAAAAAAAAAGAAAAAAAAGAGCTTTTTTTGGGAAGGAGGAATTCAGGAGAATGGCTGCCCAGCCAAAGTGAAGAAGTGACAACTGAACAAACAGAGGGGCTTATATAACACATTTTAGGAGTGGAGGCTTTTCAGGGAGAAGATTTACAAGGTGAGAGTTGGTTATATTTTGATCTCCTTGATCTTGGACAAACTCAGATTGGCTAGATTTTATGCTCAGGGATTAGTCGGCTTTGAGTTTAGTTGGTCAGGAGCAGAATTGCTACTGGTTTCAGGGTGAAAATGAATTTATTTCACTGGTCCATTTTAGCCTTTTGGCTCTATCACAGGGCCGAGGTATATTTCTTTCATGGGCTCTGGTTCCAGGATCAACGTGTGTTTATTTGGCTCTAGTTTCAGTGTAGGGATGGTGTGTTACTTCTTTAAGTTCCGGTTTTAGGGCTAAAGTGTTTCTCCTGCTAGCTCAGCTATTAGGGCCAGGATACATGTCTTTCACTAACTCTTGGTCCAGTGTTAGGGTGCTAAATTTCTTGCTCAGGAGTGAGTTAGTTTAATGTTCCGTTGGTCAGGAGCAGATTTGGCTCTGATTTCAGGTCAAAATATGTTTCTTTTATTGAACCTTTTTAGCCTTTTGGCTATAGTTTCAGAGCCAGTGAATGTTTCTTTCACCGGCCTTTTCATTTTGCAGATGTGGGACAGAGGGAGAAAGTAAGGAAAAATGTGTGTTTATGGGGAATACTTTGGAGTTAGGTAAAAACTTGCTGTAAGGAAAATTCCCAGGAATCTATAAAGACAACCCCAGCTAAGACTCGTAGTAATAGTAAATATTTAGCCTGAACTGGCCATCTCCTGTTATCAGATTGATAACTACTCTAATTCTTATTAGAAAGCCTTTGTCCAATAACTGATAGAAGAATTTTCAGAGATACACAGCAAAGCACAATACTGAGTTCTAGGAATACTGTTTAAGAGAAGGAGGAAGGAATTTTCTAGCCAAGGGGTTCAAGGTCATCATAAGAGAACCCACAGAGACAGCTAACCTGGGCTTATAGGACTTTTAGCTTTGAGATCACAGCACAGCCTTTCCCTGATATTTTGGCAGGCTTTTGGAACCAATTCCTCATACTAGGTTGACTTCTTAAGTCTTAATATGAGGACAGTAACTCAGTCCTACAATGACTTGATATCCCCTATTTTGTTGGCATATCAACCCATGGGAGACCTGCCCTTCTGTGAACAGAAATAAAGAAGTGGAATTGGGGAACAAGGGTGAGCAGAGAGGAGGTGGGGGGAATGGGAGATGAGGAGGGGGCAAACTGTAGTCAGGATATAAAATAAATAAACTTGATTACTTAAAGAAGATAAACTTGAGACTTTGGGCAGCAAGAATAAAATGTTGTAGTGTAAAGTTGATGTTATTTTTGTCATTTAAATAGGGGTAAACTTGTGATTATTTAACAGAATTTTCTAGGAATGTCTGTGAGGGCTATTTCAGAAAGTTGTAACTGAGAGGCAAAAATGCAACCTTAATGTAGCTCATCCCATGCTGAATGAAAAGAGAAACAATGAATCCTAGCATTCATTTCTTATCTCTTGATTGTAAAGACAGAGTGACCCTCTGCCTGACACATCTGCGACCACACCTTCCTTGTCACTATTCCATGAGTGTGTAGAGCAGAATAAGCAGCTTCCTTCTGGAACCTTCTTCATGCCAACTATTCCATCACAAGGAACAGAAATAAAGAAAACACAGGTTTCATGTGTCAACATTCTTCTTCAACCTACGGAATCATATTTAAATAATCACCCTGCAAGCACAGAGTGAGAATTAACGTGTAAACGAGCTATCGAAGAACATCAGTAATATCAATGAAAAATAACACCTGAAAATTTCAGAAATTATGTGAATTTTATTTACATGTTAGTAGCATTCTTACACATTGTTAATAATCTTAGTATAATATGATTCTTGTTGTGACATACCACAATTCTGTAATTACAGTTGAAATAAATATTCCTTGATTTTTTCAACAAATGAGCACGAATATTTTAATTCTAACATGAAAGAAAGCTTAGTTGTGTCATAACTATGATTTTGTGACAGGCTTTTGTGCTTTGGGAGAGTAAATGTTACTTATTTTAGATGGAAAAAAAGTGGTGTTATCAGTATTCCCCCATACAATTTATTATATGCTTATGATTTATATTTATTTGCTCATCCCTTTAGTAATTTTTCTACTACTGTAATCTAAACAATTATAATTGCTTTCCTTTTAAGTGAATCACCCATCTATACATGTCATAGGATAATGTATATAAATAAACATGAAAGCTTCTCTGTTATTTATGATGCTAGATATTGGGTGCAGTAAAACTGTATTTATATCATAAAGAAGACTCGTGAGTTAGAAGACTGCATCATAATATACACTTTTCAAATATAAAATAGATAAAATATAAAAATAGAAAGGTTGAGTACTGTAAACTGGACCCCCAAAGTTACAAATACTAAATTAGCTACAGTTTTTTGTGGCTACTACCTGATGCTCTTCATATTGTGTTTAAGCTGGTCTTCATAGAGGAATTGCTATATTTTAACACACAGTAAACTTCTAAGAGTGTTTAAGGGGGAGAATAAATCTGTGATCAATATAATGAACTTCAAGTTCATAAACTGACAATTGTTTCACTGTAAAGTACAACATTCCTAATGTTATTACAGACAAGGATCTAAATAAAATATAACTGAATCTGGTATCTGAAATAACCTGGAATGTATATTATTTCTTTCCTTTAAACTCAATAATATTGGGTCCAGTCACTATGTATGATAAAATATATTCATAAAGCTGGGATATTGATTTTAAAGTATTTGGAGGATGGAAAGTAGTCTATAAAGGAGAATATTTTGTTCTAATTGAGAAATAAATATGGCCCTGAGCTTTAAGACAACTAGATCAGTATTAATAATAGCAAAATCCCATAATTCTAAACAAGATTTAATGAAAGAAGCAAGGAATGATGAAATTATGCCATAGAACTATATATTATAGTTTGGCATACATTATCATATAAGGAGGAAATCTATCATTAGAAAGAAATATCATACTTTGAAAATATTTTAGAATGAAAATATTCTAGTAGGAAAATATTCAAAACTTAAGTTAAAATCTAGAAACAGAATTTGGGGTTTAATCTCTCATGAATCCATAATTAAAATATTCTGCCAGATAATTCTTTAAGGTTGAACATTTTCACTAATAATTCTACTGAAAATGCAGAGAATACATAGTCAACTAAAATTTTTGCAAAATGTTGAAGAGGGAGTAATAATTTCTTTATTTCTTTTAATAAAGCTAGGTTTGTCCCATCAAAACTAGATAATGACTACAAAAGCAAAAGTAAATATTCAGTGTCAATTTTGCCCATAATTATGAAGTTAAAAAATTCTTAAAACTATGAAAAACAATTAAGAAATGTATGAAATTATTGAACAGAAAAAGTTGGGATTCAAACTTATTTAAGGTAACAAGTTAGACATTGTAATCTACTATTTTAACTTAAAAATAACTTGGGGTTTGTCAAGAAAATATCTTATAGAATTTAACATTCATTTGTAATAAAAAGAAAACTATAGAAAAATAAGAGTAGGAAACAAGTGAAAGTTGATTACAATATATGCAAAAACATAGAAATATACTTTATCATTCAAGAATGAGTTTTTCTCCCTAAGACTAAAAGAAAATCAATTACATTTGGTGTCTTCTGTTGTGCTCAATATAGTACTTAAGTATCTAGATAAATCAATAAAATAATCAGATTAAGAGAAAGATATGCAAATTTTAAAAAATAGTTTAAAGTATCCACATTTGAGAATTACATAATGGCTATTTAGAAACTTTGAGTAACCCATTTAAAACAAAAAAAGAAAACTTGATAAGTATCTGAATTCTGCAAACTCCAAATGTAAAGGTGAGTGGGCAGTGTTAAATTTTTCTTGGTTGACACAAAAATATCAAGAAAGATACAATGTATCAAATACTCTGAGGAGAAGTTTCAAACAGTTGTAAAATAAAATAACAAAGAAGAAAATTGATGAAGATACCAAAAAAGATTTTTTTTCTACACACTTATTTTGGGTATGTTAACACAATAGCGTCAATGAAAATATTTTAACAGTTAAAAAAATCACGAAACTACTATAATACTGCAATCTTCAGCCATTTTGTTGTTTGATACACAATCAGGATACTTTAACATAATATCCTCTTGATTTTCTTTCATGCAGGGATTATACATACATGTTATTATGCCTGGATTATGGATCATTTATCATTAAACAATTGAGACTTGCATTCATGTAAAGTTCTATAGACAGAAGTTTAGTAGTTTAATGTCCTGTAACTGCTAAATAGTAAAGCAACATGCACACCACATGCACTGACTCAGCAATAAAAATTAACAAAACCATAACCAATAATAACTTCTATAATTATCTAGAGAACTAAATGTAGTAGAAGATGCAGTTCCAAATGTTATACATAGTACATTTTCATGTATGTGCTGTTCTCAAAATATGAAGAGTACATCAAGTAAATTGTAGAGATAAGCAGACATTGAGTAGATGTCAAAATAGACTGGATTATAATGATAAAAGGAATGTTCTTGAAGTGATGAAAATATTCTAGAATTTGGTTTTATCAGTTTTAGTATGTTAGATATTACAGTATGCCATGGTTTTTGAAATGTTACCCTGGGGCAAAACTGGATAAAGAATATAACATTTTCAATTATATAATGTCCTGAATAAATAATTAAATCAAATTCTAAGAACCCCATGATATTCTGTTTTAAATGAACTCAAAACACTTTATCAAAATCTTTTGTTATATTTTACATGTAACTGAAGGTTTCTTTTCCCACATGGTCCCACAGTTGCTTTTAAAATAACCACTCAGAGGCTTCCTATTATTTACAAACTGTTTGGCCTATTGCTCAAGCTTATTTCTACCTAGCTCTTTCAATTTAAATTAACCATAATTCTTTTCTATGTTTAGCCATGTGGCTTGCTACCATTTCTTAGTAGGACACTCTCATCTTGCTTCCTCTTTATCTGACTGGTAACTGACTCTCTGCCTTTCCTCTTCAGAGAATTCACCTAGACTGGTTGCCTCACCTATACTTCCTACCTCTGCACTGGCCAATCAGCATTTTATTAAACCAATATGAGTGCAAATCTTTACAGTGCAAAAGAGCATTATCCCACAGCATTTCTCCCTTTTTCTTTTTAAAACAAGAAACCTGAATCTAATTTCCTTTGTTTAGCTTTTCTTTTATTTATATTTCTCTTAACCCAGAATGAATAAACAGCTTCTCATTTCCTGTAGAAACAAAAACAGAACTCCTTTCCCAAAGTAACGTATATTTTGTCTTCAATTTTTAAGTCTAGATATTTTTAAAATATATAGCTTATATAGGTTGGGTTATTCTAGGAGAATTTGTAATCAAATGTCTTTTAGTAACTGTTGCACCTTCCTGAGCAGTCAAACGATTCAAAGACAACATATTAACATACGGTATCCAGACTCTCTATGTTTTTTCTATCTTTATGTGGATTGTTTTATTACTCCTTTTCTTTTCTAAGGACTTTATCGTTTTTTTTCTTTTCTCTCCTAAACTATGCATAATTTTAAACACAATGTAAATTATTTAGAGGGTTTTTTTTTCATCTGACCCTGTCTTTACTGTATATCCTTATCTTTTTCTTAATACATGAGCCTTTAATCTGCTAATCGGAATGGCTAGAATTAATGCAACTGGCTCTGACCCATGCCTTGGATTCCTGAAAGTCTAGTGACATGGCAGAGGTACTGGTGGGGGCTACATTTATTGCCACAACTGTGTGGAGGTTTTAGGTCCATGCCACCATGGTGGAGCATGACACCTGCTGCCCATATACCCCATTTACGTGTTTGGTAGGAGGACCTCTTTAAGCCCTGTGATTTTTTTTGCCACTAACCCTGAAATTTGAAGGCTCTCTTACAGGAACCATGCCTCTGCTTGCCTCTAGCAAACAAAACCCACCCAAGAAAATACTGCTACCAAGAAGCCATGGTTAACTCTATTCTTTTGTGTTTAGAATCTCTTCACAAGATCTCTCAGGTTTTATGTGGATATAGTTGCCAAACTTTGAATGCCATTCGTAGATGGACATTTTTGTCTTGCCTGCTTCTGCAGTTGTTCAGTCCCAAACAAACACATAGAGGCTTATATCAATTATAAACTGTTTGGCTTGTTTCTCAGACTTATTATTAACTAGCTCTTACAACTTAAAATAACTCATAATTCTTGGCTATGTTTAGGTATGAGCAAGATGCCTTTTCTCTGTAAGACATTCTTATCATGCTTCCTCTATGTCTGGCTGGTGACTGCATCTCTGCCTTTCCTCTTCCCAGAATTCTCCTAGGCTTATCATTCTGCCTATATTTCCTGCCTGGCTACTGGCCACCAATGTTTTATCAAACTAATATGAGTGACAAATCTTTATAGTATACAAGGGCATTATCCCACAACATGTAAGCTTCATAAAAGTATTTAATGTGTGATTGGTTAGAGTAAAGTCTTAAATACAACAAAGATTTAGTTATATTCTGTGGTTAAACAAATAGCCTTAGTTTTATCTACAATATTAGTGAAGATTTTATACCTTTGTTCCTTTTAAGGATGATAATAAAATTTAGTCTAGAATTTTTTTGTGTGTTTAATATAAGAAAATTATATAAATGATGATGTACCATGCCTTTGAGTCAGGTGAATATCTGTTAGTTCAAGGGCAGACTAGTTTTTAGAGCTAGTTCCAAGACATCCAAAGTTACAGAGGGATATCCTATCTCAAAATCAAAAAGAAATAATTTCATCTTGCTGTGTTTTCTTCCTGCAATGTTAAAAACTTGTGAACTAGCAAATTATGTTTTCAAAATAACTTCTTAATGAATGTGTTTTATCTATATTTCAAGAGTTCATGAGATTTCTCAAGCCATGAAGGAAGCACAGTATACTACAATCTTCTGTGACATTCCCAGATCTTCAAGGAAAGAGACCTTATAGAGACCTCTGATTTAGTATCTCCAAATAATATCTGGCTGTGGGTCTCTGCACCTGATCCTATCTGCTGATGAAGAAAGTTTCTCTGATGACAATGGGAAAAATCACTGATCTATAAGTATATAAGAATATCATTAGGAATTAATTCATTGTAATTTTTTATGCCTATTTTATTTGGTTCTACCCTAAGTCTCTGGGCTATCCAGTCTCTGGTCCCTAGCCATTTAGGAAGTATAAGACATTGTTGACCACCCCCACACATTCTCTACTATTACTCCAGCACAACTTTCAGACAGGACAGATTGTAGGTCAAAGATTTTATGCCTGGGTTGGTACCCAGGTTTCTCTTTCTATGGCCAGAAGATTATCTGTTCACACCAAAGAGCATAAATAAATGGAACCTCATTTTACTGAAAAGCTTCTGTAAGGGAAAAGAAAACATCAATCAGACAAAACAACAGACTACAGAATGAGAAAAGATTTTTACCAACTCCACTTATGATAGCAGTTAATTATCTTATATATATGATGAACTTAAGAAATTAGATATAAAAAACAGATAATCCAATTAGAAATGGGATACAAATATAAGCAGAGGATTCTCATTAGTAGAATCTAAAATGGTTGAGAAACACTTAACAGGTTTCAACATCCTTAGATATCATGGGAATGCAAATCAAAACGACACTGAGATTCAACCTAAAACCTGTAGAAATGGCTGAGATAAATAACACAGATATCAATCAGCTCATGCTTGTCAGTTTGTGGAGTAAAAGGATCACTCTTCCAGTGCTTGTGTGAGTGAAAACTTCTACATCCACTATGGGAATCAATGTGGTAGTTCCTCTGAAAACTGGAATCGATCTACCTCAAGACCCAGCAATACTACTGTTGGGCGTATGCCCAAAGGGTGCTCCTACCACAAGGACAATTTCCTCAGTTATGTTCATAGCAACTTTATTCATAATATCCAGAAACTGTAACAACTTAGATCTCCCTCAACTAAAGAGTAAATAAAAACATGTGTTATCTTTATACATAGAACTACTTAAAAATGGCTTCACCAAATTTGCAAGTAAATGAATGCAAGTAGAAAAAATAATTTTATATGAGGAAACCCAGATCCAAAAAGCCAAATATGGTACTTTTTCATTTATAAGTGTATATTAGCTCTTAAGAAAGTGATAAACAAGCAACAATTGATTATCTATAGACCCAGAGCAGTTAGGTAAAGAGGGGTGCTCTAGGGTTCACTCATGGACCTCCCTCCCTGAAAAGGGGAAATAGAATCAATATTGCATATGTATTGTATGGGGAAGAGAGTCGAATGATCACATGAAAGGGGGTAGAGGATGAGTGAGAAAGTGCATGAAGAGACAGCTAGAATTGGGGAGCAATAGAGATGTGTGAAAACAGGGTAGTGGGATATGCCTGGAATCTATAAGGATGATCCTAGTGAGTACTCCTAGTAATGGAGGATGCACTGTCTGAATCGACCATATTCTGCAGCCAGGCAAGGTGTTCATTAGTGGGACTACATTACATCCAGTTAAGTTGTTGGCCTAGGAGATCCCATGTCGTTGCCTAAACAACTCAGATGAATGTTAGGAAAGAAGGTTTCTCTCTGAAAATTCACAGCATGGCCCCATTGCCGAGGAAAACATACAACTCATTAAATATAAAGACGTCTAGCTGGTGCCTGCATGCAGCCTTCCCCTGATATTTTAGTACCTCTGGAATAAATCTTTTACTTACTCTTTTTGTTATTATATAATGTAGGGATCCAGGAAATTGCAATCACCTTGATTATGGTGGCACTAAGCTTTATCTTATGCAATCACTGTCTAGGGTATAGTACTTATTTCTCTTTTCATATTAGAAAACACACCATCACTAATATTTATTTCTCTAATATCTTTAAATTTAATCTCCAAGCTAGGAACATTTTTCATCAATTTTGAAAAATGTGTTCCCACACCTTAGCAGTATATGATAGGATTAGGAATGGAAAAAAAGTCCCAAAATCTGAATATATCTTTGAAGTTTGCTTGACTCTTGAAATGTTTGACCTAGTAGAATTTGAGAAATAAAACATGCAAAACTATCACTATAGTGACAAAAATGGGGCTGCAAATACCTTAAAGTTTTAAAGTGAGTTGCTGACTTGCTATTTGAGAAGAGGGGCGAAAAATGCTATAATATAGGCATACAGGAATAGTGTGCAAGGGACAGAAACGTACAAGAAACTATCCAGAACTCATCACTTCTGGCCTTTTTTGTGCTTGGCCATAAGTTTTTCATGGATTCCTATATGAAATTACCCTAAGATATATACCATTTGAAATGTTTTTGCAACATAAATTATAAACAGCTTTATAAAGAGTATGAAATCTAAATAAAATGAATGTTGAATAATTATGAATTTGATATAAAGAGCTGATTTTGAAATTGAAACACTGCATAATGTTAACAATGTCTACTTTATTTAACTAGAGACAATACTGTGTTTTCTTGAACTGTAGGTCTAGACACTGCCATGTATTTTACTGAACTTGATCCTGACAGATATTGGTAAAAGCTGAATGGCACTGATCTAAATGATAAAGAGTTTTACTCTTTGTGAATGAAAAAATAATTAGGTATAAATGTAAGAGAAAGTATTAATTGCTTTTAAGCCTGAAATTTCTCATTGTTTCTAATTATACAATATAAAATAAACATGAAAAATGATGAGTCATAAAAAGACATGTCAAAAAATCTGTTGGCATCTAGAAATCAAAACATTGTATATTAAAACCAGAAGATCCAAAACATATTGCTGGACCTATAACATGTTTCTACATGATATTAATGTGGAAGGCATTACTCAGCTTTAGTTATCTCTAGCTGTTCAAATATGGTGCTCAGTTACATAACTGATATTACAACAAAGCTTTAAATGATGTGAAAAATTTCAGAGAAAACAACATTGAAATAGCTAAAATAACCCCAAAGAGAAAAGGAATATACCATATAAAAAAGGATATTCAAGAGCTAGGCAATTTTGGCACATGCCTTTAGTCCTAGCACAGGCTAATCTCTGTGAGTGTGAACTAGCCTGTTCTTCTCCAAAAGTTCCATGACAGCCAGGACAGTACAGAAAAATATTGCCTGAAAAACTAAAAAGTAAAATTAAAAAAAGAAAGAAAAAGAAGCAAAAGAAGAGAAAAAGAAAGAAGAAAGAAAGGTTATTACAGTAATAGTTGAAAGTGGAGGTTGACAACATAGACAATTTTCTTAGAAATATTGTTAAAGAATATGAATAGTAATTATGTAACTTAAGTAATCTCCAACCCTTTTGATATTATTGTAGAAAATGTAATATATATGATTGAATTTATACTTAGGGAAAATGGAAGGCACTAAGAATAATCAACTAATTTTATTAGCTCCCTGTGATCCTCAGACATTATGTTTCTGTACACTAGATCTTCACCATATAGCCTTGCTACATTTCTCTTCACCTGGAAAATCAAGAGGCCTGTTTTAATCAGCTCAGACCTACTCAGGGCTAAAGGTAAATATAGTGATGCTCTCTCCTGCTGTACTTGATGGCGACTTGAGTCAAAGTGGTCCTATGATGTTACTGTGGGTCTAGCTGTAGCTATTGTCTCTCCACCCTATATACCTGACTATTGTGGAAGACCCTGGCTTGGCAAACTACCTTCACCCTAGTATAACATTTTGCTGAGGGGAAACATACCCTCCTTCATCTGTGGGAATAATTACCGCAAATGTTACATCTCTGAAGGAAAAACTTCCCCAAAGGAGGTGTGGGATCTATGAAGGGAAGGTTGCTGGGTGCAAGTGGTAAAACTATGACAGGAGAGGTTTGCGTTAAGCAACTGTTACAACTCTGAGGGGAAAGGTATTATGACAGTCAAAAGCAAGTAACACCACAAAGCCAAGCTTCACCAAACAAAACCCACCCACCCACACACACGCACACACAAACACAAACACAAACACACACACACACACACACACACACACACACACACACACACACACACACACACAAAAGAGATTTATTTGGAGAAATACCAGAGGGTGGCTGCTTCTATGTAGATGAGAAGCTGCAGGAAATTGCACAGGGTATGGGATTATATAGAGTTTCTCTTTTTCGGGGGGGAGGGAGGAACAGTGGGGGGAAGATTACCTTGTATTGTCTCCCAAAATTGTTAATAGATTGAAGATTGATTCAGAGGATGGAGTTCACACTCAGCTGACCAGTATAAACCATAGAGGTTTTTGGCATGCACAGCAGGAGAGAGGGACACAGGGAGGAAGCACAAAAAAGCTGAGGAGTTTTGCAGGCTTTTTGCATCTTGGAAAAGCAGAGAGAAGTGTCAACTGGGATTTTTCTCAGTCACCATTTGGATCGACTAGGTTCATATCCTACTATCTGACTCTCAGTTTTATTAATAATTTAGATAACCATTAAATCTACTGTCCAATGTGGGACATTATTAAATTATACCAAGGCAGTGAACCCATCATTTGCTGTCCCCTTCACCTGCTTTGTCTCCCTCTCCACGAGTCCTCAGCTGTTGTTTTCCCATGTCCAGAATTCTTCCATTGCAGACTTTCTACTGTAGCCTCTATCCGCTGCCTGCCCTCCCATGTCCTAAGCACCACTTTGGTTAACCACCCCACCGCCAGCAGGCACTCTCTTATCCTACCATGCGGGTCATTCCCTGGACCCCCTCTCCGCGACTGTCAACCGAAGCCAGTTGGGCTGCCTTGATATCTACGCAGGGCTCTGACTTACTGCTGATGCCACTACTGTGTGGCCCAGCCATGTGCCCTCCATGCCCTCCACTCAGGCATGCTGTTAAGCAACAGCTAGTCCATGCTCCCCACCACACTTGAGTGTCACCAACCCAGCTGGTTACCCTGGAACACAGTTCCACCTTTGCTGCCATTGTCAGCAGATCTGGTGAGATACCTGGGATTTCTTAAAGGAAAAATTAGGTTTTCAAAAAGGAGGGGTATGTTTCCCATGATAAGAATCAGTTACCTCACAATGCAGGGAATTAGGACCATTTTTAGAGCTACTATGAAAGGGTGGCAAATGAAAAAAGTAAATGAGGATATAAACAACTAAAATGGGATTGTGATAATGTCGATCACAATTGTTATCAGTTTGATAATTCTTATTTTTATCCTAAAAACATGGTTTGATAACTGGGCCAAATATGATAATTTGATTAATAAGATAAAAGTCTTAGAGAGAATTACTAATGAAAATATGAAAAAAATGACTGATAAGGTACAAGCCTTAGAACAATTTACAATTTATAAAAAAACAGCTTTAGAAAGACTTATAATTGATAAGCTACATGCCTTAGAAATACTAATGAAAATGAGAAAAATACTCAGATACTTATAGAGGAATATAGAGTAAAACCTATTGCATCATCACGTTATGAAACTGAAAGGAACAGCACAATGCTATTAGAAACCCATCTTAATTTATCTAATTGCCACAAAAGAATGACCACAAGATGACAGGTACTTCCACGGCTACACAAAAGTTATTTGGAGTCCTGTAGAAATTTTAGATTTGAAGAGATTTAAGGAAGCCATCATACATGTTATGCATTCACCCTTTGTGAGGAAGATGTTAAATTCATGAGCCACTAGAAACAGAATTATTCGACAAGACTGGAATTACTTAGTTACAGCAATCTTGGAAGCTAGTCCTCAGTTACAATGAAAAACATGATGGAGAGATGAAGCTAGGGGCATAGAACAGCAGGATAGGGCTAGAGGTATTGAAATTTCCAAAGACAAGCTTGGGGGAAGAACAAATATGTTGACTTGCAAAAGCATCTTAGATTTAATAATCACACCTCTGCTGTGGGAGCTCCTTTTGCTCCTTTAGCCAATAGCCTTTAAGATACCAGCCCACTTGGGCATAGTCTTTTTGGCTTGAAAGAGCAGCTTTAGCCATGCACTCCTTCTCTTGTTTTGGACTCCACTTCCAGCTACCCAACTCTTTTCCTGGTCATGTGGAGGGCTGTGTTCTAGGACGGTGATCTCTAATTTTTTTTCCTTTAAATAAATAACCCTTTTATTAATCATAGTTTTAAACTGGTGTGGGATTGTTTTGTGACTTACTCCTTTATCTGGTGCCCAATGTGGGGCAAAATTGGATGATGGGATAATAGATTGGTATTTGTGAGTTATTGTTTACAGACAATTACAGTTGCATAGATTCTTGTATATGGATACAAAGTTAAATTATATTGAATATTGTATGTATGCATGCTTCTACCTCTGTTTAAAACATTTTTATGTATTGATATACATATTTACCATATTGTAGTGTACATTAATACCTCTGATCAAGATACTTGTACATTGTTTACATATGGAGGTCATTGTCTTCATTTATTGCACAGTTGTTTATTGTATTAGTCTTTAAGTTAGATAGGTTTTAAGAATTATAGATTATTATTAATAATATTAATAATATGTAATTATTAATAGTCATCTATGTTTGTCATATTAATAGTTAGACTAATCGGGTTTTTTAGATACATAAAGATTATATTCTGTATAGATAGATAATCTTCAACCTCTTCAGAGAGCTGTAGAAAATGGCATTTAATCTAACTTAGAGTTCTGTGGTAGCAAGACAAAATCGCTCCTGGCAACACCAATTTATTCCCGAGAAATTGTTGAGCACCAAAGACACTCCACTGGGAGCTTGTCTTCTTCTTGCCAAAACCGGACTCTGGGCAAGGAACTGCACATACCTCAACTTCTAACAAAATACATAATATCCAAAAATGGATAAGCAGAACTGTCAAATCTTGCCAAGACAAGGTAAGATGATTTTTAAAATGTTCCTGCCTTTAAAAATAATCTGTCAGTTATTCTAGGGCATAGCCAAAGTTGGTTGCTTCAGCACTGCTAACGTGACTTTGGGTGATTGCACAGGTAGTCAGTTGTCTCTGTGATTTGTTTCATGTTTTGGAAGTTGTTTAATTGCACTTCCTAATTACTCAGGTAACATTATTTCCCTTCTCGGATCTTTGATGGGGTTGAAGACTAGATAAATGTAGTTACTTTCCTCTCATGACTTGGCCAAGTTATTTATTATACAAGACTTAAGCTAGTTAGAATAGGATATTTGTTCTTATTGTATATAATTTTGTAGTAGGTTTGGAACTCTTTTACTTAAACAAAAGGGGGAGGTGCTGCAGGAGCTCCTTCTGGTCTTTCAACCAATAGCCTTTAAGATACCAGCCCACTTGGGCATGGTCTCTTTGGCTTGAAAAAGCAACAGTTGCCATGCACTCCCTCTTTTGCTTTGGACTCCACTTCCGGCTACCAGATTCTTTTCCTGGGCGTGCAGAGGGTTGTTGTCTAAGACAGTGATCTGTAAGTTTTTCCCTTTGAATAAATATCCCTTTTATTAATCACTGTCTTTTTACAAAGATTGACTTCAGATGTAAAGAGAATCATATCAAATCCACACATTAGATAGATAATAATTGAATCTTTGTTTTTTTTATTTGAAAATGTTAATTCAGAATACAAAAGTATCATCAGTCCTTTAAAGACAAGATCAGCACCAATCAATAGATGAATTTCCAATACCAGAAATACTGCTGTTATTGGATCTTTCATTTATGATGATGTGTAGATAAGAGAACTAATTTCTAGAAATTTTAAGAAAAATCAAAGTGTCAGAATTTTTGAAAAAAATATGGTAAACAAGGTTATTTAAAAAGAGATTGTAAGCAAAATGTTCTTACACACAAACTTTTTTTCTAGAAATAATCCAAACAGAAGGCACCAGCCTTCTTGAGTATACAGACCTTGTGGTAAAGGCCAGTATTAGAATAATAACTACAGATCAGCAAATGTCAGGCAAGGCAACCCTTTGCCATCAGGAAATGCTTTAGGGGGCCTCTTGCAGGCCCTAATGTCAAATTTGTTTCAAACATTCCCTGTCAACAGTGTGTTACTAAAAATACACTGGAAGTGCTCAAATACACAACTTCTATAGATACAGCAGAAGGTTAAGGAGAGATAAGAAACCAGTATGTTGGCAAACTGATTGAACACCTGCTTTCTGAGACCTAGGTTTCATGGTATCAGAAGACTCCATGAAAGCTTTCAAAGAAACAAAACAACCAACATTCCTACTTAACTATGATGACAATGATTCACACTAACAACCATCATGGAACCCTAAGGTTTCAGAAGTGGCACATATTCCTTGGCAGTAACTAATAGCTCTCTAATTGGGCTTAGGATCCGTTCAATCAGAAGGAATCCATGCCTGGTACTTCAAAGCTGACCAATGACCCATTGGAAGTCAAGTGATGTATCTTACAGAAAAATCTACAACTTCCATTTTCCTAAACCAGCATAATCCCTAACTGCATCAAATGTTTATTCCTATACTCCATGGTGAGCACAGTCATTACTCTTCAGCATCGAAACTTTCCTTCATCAAGGAAATCAGGGAAACTTTTGAAAGGAAATAGAGGGACTGTAAGAGCCAGTAGATCTGTAAGTTTGCAATGAGAGTGTGTCTTCTACTAATATCAGAATCAACACTATTAGAGGCTCACCAGTGTGGTTACCTATACATGAGCTGAATAAGGACAACAGCAACAAACGTGCCAGAGAGGACAGAGGAAACACCATAAGGCTTCAGTTCTACACAAGGAAATATAGGCTAGTAGGAAATGCTGAAAGTGGGAAGAAACATCTTTCTTCAGCTAATAGCACATCATCTGGTTATGGAAAACCAAATGATCAGTCTTAGAAACGTTATGCAATCTGAGCAGGCTATATTTAGAAATATATGCTTATATCCATATACACATATGCATGAAACAGCAATTAATTCAAGAAGGTGCTATGATTGTGAAAGAGGGGGTCTAGAAGGAAGAAATAGAAAAAGAAATTTATATACTTACCTACCTTATCACAGAAATTAAGTAACCAATTAAACAATAGTACAATTAAAATGAAAACGATTATCATTTTATTAACTGAAAAGAGTATTCTTTAAGAGTCTGTTCAGCAAATTCTCATTTTACATGTCAGCGAGTTTGGTGGATACAATAGATTTAGACTTTCTTATGAAAATACAGGCAGACAATTATAAATAAACAATGCATCATCAGTCACATTTTAGACATCTCTACAAGGCAAGCAAGGATATGGATATTATAATATAATCAGCCCTTTCTCATAGTATGTCTTGATGTATGCAAAGCTCTTTTAAGCACATTGAGAAATAATGTATGTATATTTGATACAATGATAATTTTAACCAAAGTAGCAGTAAATACATAATCATAATTCTATTTTAATTTGATGAAAACATTTAAAACATAAGGATAACTGTTACTATTTTATTGTTGGGAACTTTCTCAGGAATTAAAATTTGTAGAGAAGTTGGAGCAGTTTGACCAGTGACTCATACTTCTGCTAAAATACCATTTGAGGCAGAGAAATTAGCTGATGCTTAAAACAGTCACAATGAAGGAAGAAATTGGGACGAACAGTGTGATTAATACCTGAGGAGTGGGTGGGCCCTGATTGGAAAATGCATCATAAATTTCACTTGTCATAAATATGAACAAATGAACACTTTACATTGGTATTGGGGATAATTCCAGAAAGCCATACTATGTGTGGAAATTCTAGAAGCACATGGTATTTCTTTCAATTGTATTTTAACTTTGAAAATATATGTGTCCAAAATAAGTGGAGGAAAATTGTAACTGAGGTTTGTAATTTTTTAATCACAATTTAACATGAAAAATGTTGAGTGACATTAGTATTTGTAATTTCTACTCAGCAGTATGAATGAATGGACCCTGACATTTGGGGAGGGGTTAAAATTGCTCTAGAAAATTGTAGAAAAAATTTTTAAATTTATATTGAACTACTAAGGTCAGATTGTTCACAGGATCAGTGTTAATCAGACATTCTACTTATGTCTGATTTGAAAGATTTATTACAAAATTTAAAGATACACTTTTCTTAACATAATCAAATTTGAATAGCAGAAGAACAAATAAATAAAATACTTACTTGTAAAACAATTTTGGTAGGTGAAAACTGGCTAAGTATATTTGCTTATTGATAACAAATAATATGTTATCAGAAATCAAGTGTTTCCACCATCATATGCTATCTAAAAATATATTTTCTCACTTTTGTATTTCTTGCCATACATAATTGAATTATGATAGATTACATTTGACATATTAGATAAGCTTGCCATGTTTTCTACTTTGGGTTTAGTAAATAAAAAGTAGCCACCAGTCTTTTGTTACATAAAACTCTGTAAAGCACCATTTTACTGACAAGCCCATTAGTCACTGTGGGAAGGAAAAGCTGTATTTCCATACTTGACATCTAAGAGTAAATCAACACTTTCCTAAATACCAGCTGTGCTCAAATTATAAAGAATCAGATCCCGAACTTGATGCTAGAAACATTAGAAAGTAAATAGATTGGTAAATAAGGCACACATTATTATGGAGATTCATTAAGTTAGAACACACAGACATTAACTACTTCAGTAACTACAATTTATTTGAGGCATTAGAATTTTTAATTTTTTATTATTTATGTCAAGTAAGTTCAAAAATTCTATTAAATATATTTTATGTCAAATTCCTCGAATTAAATAATTGGTTATATACAAAAATATAATATACATTAGAATTTTTAAAAAGCACAAAATTTAAACTGGTGTATTCTTTTATCATACTGCTAGAAAGTATATATATTTTATTTCCAGATATTAACTGGTGAAGCTAAGGAAAGGTGGTGTTTATGTTTGTAAAACTTTTCTTTGAAAAGTCTGTTAGGAGCATTGGATTCAGTTTTACATCTTCCGATATGGGAACTAAGTCAAGACAAGCAGGCTGCAGGCCCACATTATTTCCTCAGTTGAGCCAATCCATGCAAGTAATTCGCTTATTTGGTCTATTTCTGGAACTTCATTTATCGATGTACCTCATGGAGTGAAACATCTTTTTCCCCAAATTGAGGCACTGTCTAAACAAAACAAAACTATTTAAGGCTAAAGAACACAATACGCTTGGAATAAATGGTCCAGTGATGTGTCACATTGGTATGAGCATGTGATACCCCTGAGCAGATGACCCCTGTGCAAATAAAGAGAACATGACTTTTCCTTCTAGGCTGGATATTCTAAAAGAAAGACTTTTTTGCTGTAATTATATGTATAAAATAATTGTGTTTATGTGTAATATAATACTTAGAATATAGATGCTAATAAAGATTATATTATATATAATGTTTATATATAGATACTTGTCAAGATTTTCAAAATGTTATTGTGAAGCATGATTAGTAAAAACTCAGTGACAGAAATTTGGGTTCAACCTGAAGTTCAGAAAAGCAAAACAGTCAGCCATTAACTCTTACCTCAACCTCAGCCCAAAATGGCAATCCTGCCTCCAGGAATCTCAGAATGAGACTGAGTCTGAGAGCTGTCTCCTCCTATCTCTATGGTTCTGGAATGAAGAACATGCGCCACTACCACCTGGTTTAAATGGCAAGCTAGTTTGGTTACTGGAAAGGGGTATGACATTGTAGCTACTGCGATTAAAGGTGTGTGTCATTGCTGCCAGTTCTGTAAGGCTGGCTAATGTGGTCATTTTACTTTTCTAATCCTTAGTCAAGCTTTAGTTATTAAAATACCAATGAAATGCCACTACGTTATTGTCTTAATTGTAAGTTTGTTTTATCCACATGATAGATATGGATTATAAATATTAAATAAGAAAATGGCTTAAAATTAGATAAGAGTTTTGCTGGGGCTTAATCGTATCGTATTACTCATGAAAAGTCAAGGAGGCAGCAGAAGCAGATTTGCTTCCCGATATATATTTAAAACTATGTATTATCTCTGTACATATTGAGAAGGCACTTGCAATATTCACAATTGTGCTAATATTGAAAATTGGAAGGTTCAAAATGCAAGTTCTTGTAGTGATATTTCATTTGTTTCTTAATAAATAAAACTTGCTTGACTATCAAAGAGCAAAACAGCCTCACTCACTGGTCTGTCTTACAGAGCAGGCTGTGGTAACACATATCTTTAATCCAAGTAGCCACACTATTTGCCGTAGGAACCAGGCAGTGCATGCCTTTAATCCCAGAACTACAGAGGTTTATAAATCAGAAGGAGACAGCACAGAGGCTCAGTCTCATTCTAAGATTCCTGGAGGCAGGATCACTATTTTCGGACTGAGATAGAGGTAAGAGCCAGTGGCTGACTGCTTTTCTTTTTTGGTCTTGAGGTTGAACTCCAATATCTGTCTGTGAGTCTTTATAAATTGTGCTACAAGTTCTTATGTTTGAGTGCAGGAAGTAAAAGATTTGGGTTTTTTTCTTTTGCTTCAGAGGTATTAAGAACATTTTAAAAGAAGTTTGAACATGTCTTTCATTCATTATGTAGATTTCCCAAATAGCCAAATAAATATAATATCGAATTTGTGTGAAGTAGCCTAAACTGTCAGAAGTTTTTAAAACAACCAATGAGCAAAATAGGCATGATTATTGCAGGACATGGACAGAACAGACTATGTAATCTGCCCTTTACAGGTGGTGAAGCTATGGATTAGAAAGAGAACTTGTCATCATTACATACTACTCACATTCTTTTATAAGTGGTTTTATTTCCTATTGCAGCACTTGAGTATAAAACAGCATGTTATTTTGATTCAATAAAAAAATGGGGTATGGACCAAACAGAGAACTCTCAACAGATGAATCTAAAATGGCTGAAAGACACTTAAGGAAATGTTCAACATCCTCAGCCATCAGAGAAATGCAAATCAAAACAACCCTTAGATTCCATCTTACACCAGTAAGAATGGCCAAGATAAAAAACACTGATGTCAATTTATGCTGGAGAGGATGTGTGGTAAAGTGATCATTCCTCCATTGCTGGTGGGAGTGCAAACTGGTAGAGCCGCTTTGGATATCAGTATGAAAATTCTCGGCAAATTAGGAAATAACCTATCTCAAGACCCAGCAATACCAATTTTGGGCATATACCCAAAAGATGTTCAATCATACCACAAGGACATGTGCTCAACTATGTTCATAGCAGTATTATGTGTCATAGCCAGAGCCTAAATGCCCCTCAACTGAAGAATGAATAAGGAAAATGTGGTACATTTACACAATGGAGTAATACACAGTTGAAAAAAATGACATCTTAAAATTTGTGTGCAAATGAATGGATCTATAAAACATCATATTGAATGAGGTAACCCAGACCCAAAAGACAAATATAATATGTACTCACTCATAAGTGGCTTCTAGACAAGAAGCAAGGAACAATCACCCTACAATTCGCAATCCTAGAGAACCTCAAAAACAATGAGGACCGTAAGAGGCATCCATGGATCTAATCTACATGAGAAGTAGAAAAAGAGAAGACATCCTGAGTAAATTGGGAGCATGGGGATGACGAGACAGGGTGGAAAAGGACTGGAGAGGAAGGGAGGGGAGCGGAAAAATGTATAAAGCGCAATAAAAACAATTTTAATAGCCAGCATGTTCTTCTGGCAATGTTCTCAATTTGAGTCTGGCCTGGTAAATTTGTTCTCATCTTTGCTGGCTTAAAATCTTCTCACAGAGTTAATAAACTGGAAGCATAGGATAGAATTAGGAAGGAGCTTCTATGGGAAACTGCATCTAATGCTCCCTAGATCTAGATCTGTTCTTTCTATTCTCCATATCAACCAATGCTCCCTCCATTGTCTGAAAAGAGAAATTTGTGGTCATTGAAGCTTCGTGAGATATAAAGGAGGATGCACTCTGGTGAGGAACTTTGGCACATATTTAGAAATATCTGACAGAGTGCCACTACTCTGTAAATTACACCTGGTGGTCCTTGGGGATAGCACTGATTCACTCACATTTTAATTGTATTGATAGGATGTGTTAGATGTGGGAGTATAAAACAACCTGTATTTCTCGGGTAAATTCCAATTGGTCATGTACAGTTTTTCCATAATTTCATACAATTGATTTGATAATATTTTCACTGAGTACTTCAGGTTAGGTACTCATGGTGGTATTTATCTCTAAATCTATAGTTTTTCTCTATTTTAATAGGTTTGTTTGTTTTTGAACTAAGATATTTATGGACTACGGAATAAATGGAAAGTTTATGCCTTTCCTGTCTTTGTATGTATGACTTGGCTAAACTATTTCATTTTTTAAAAAATATGCTTTATCTATTAAATAGCGTGTGAAAACGAAGTCATTTATACCCAGGTTTTACTTTTTGGTAGAATGAATTTCTAAGACCTATGCATAGTTTCTGTTTCTTCTTTATAGGGTTTCATGTCTTGTTTTCGAGATATTTTTCAGTTTCAATGTACAGACCAGCAAGCTTACATTTGATTGTTCATATATTTTCCCATAATAAAATTAATTTATGTAATGAGTGGGAAGTTCCATTTCAGTTCCGAATTTAGTGAGTTACTGTTATTTCGTGTTTATTAGGTGATGGACTGGTTAGTTTTGTCAGTTTGATAGAAGGTGTAGCTATCTGAGAAGAGGTAGCTCCTGTGAAAATATGGTTCCATCATATTGGATTGAAAGCAAGTCTGTGAGGTAGTTAATTGGTTAATGTTTGAGGTGGAACTGTGCAACCCACTGTGAGCGGTGCATTCCCTGGGCAGGTGCCCTGATGTGAATAAGAAAGCAAACTGAGCAACCTAGAAAGAGCAACCCAGCAAATTGCATTCGTCCACTGTTTCTCTTTTAATTCCTGCCTGTATTCCTGCCTTCAATTTGTTTTCAAACTTCTTTGGAATATGAATTTAAGCTTCTTTGAGCTCAAAGAAGCTTAAATTACTGTTTTAAGATTTCTTATTTTTAAAATCAGATTATCTAAGACATAGGTTATCTTCTACTTGTTATTAATGTTATAATCTCAAGTACTCAATATGTCCTTTTGTTTTATTTCATCTCAATGAATTTTTCCCTTCTTTTTCCAAATTGATAATTTGGATTTCCTCATATCTACACATATTCAAGTTTCATTTCACATTTTAATTATCATCTCCTTTTCAATGGAGACCATGTTTTTATTGTTTGCAATAATTTTGTATTTATGAGATTTGTTTTAACCATGAAACTCACCATGCATGAGCTCTAGAGATTAATTAATCTTTACTTGAGAAGGCTTTCTTTTGGTGGTCTGTCTGAGAAGCAGTATGCATGCTCATAACAGTTATAGCTTACTAATGAATAGATACTATCATCGTTATAAGTCACATGTATTATTTCTAATAGTAATTCTAATAATGTAATTTCTTATGTGTCAGAATTTATAATATCAGGCATATTTTAATTTTATTTTTGAGATTATAATATAATTACAACATTTTTTCCTACTCTTTCCTCCCTCCAACCCCACCTATACATATTCCCCCACTTTCCTTCAAGCTCAAGAACTTTTTGTTCGCTAATTGCTATTGCATATATATGCATTCATGTATAAACGTATATGTGTGTGTGTGTGTGTGTGTGTATACTTGGTCTATAAAATGTTACTTTTATGTATTTTTTCAGGGCTAGCAATTTATTACTTGACAAGCGATTGGTCTGATCTTCCCTCTGAAAGACCACCTTCCCTGCTCCTAGCTTTCCTCAGTTGCTTGTTGTTGTTCATGTAAGGTTGAGGCCTAACGGGCCTTTCCCCATCCATCTTGACTTATTCATTGCTATCATTCTTGTTCAGCTTCGTTTGGGCAGTTGTGCTTTTAGGAACTTATAGGTGGATCTTTTGTGTTTCTAGGAGACACAACATCACAGGAAACGCCACAATCCGCTGTCTATTAAGATCTTATCATTTCCTCTTTTGCAATCTTCCCTGATCCTTAGACATGGAAATGTTTTGTAGATGTATCAGGTGGGACAGAGATTCATAACTCTGAAATTTGATTAGTTCTGGATTTCTGTAGTGTTCACTCTTTGTTGTCAGAAAAAGTTTCCTTGATGAAAGAAAGACTACACTTCTTAATGGGTGATAAAAGGACAAATGTTTATAGATTCTTGTTAGTATTATACTGATATAGCAAATTAGTACCAGATACTTTTAACACTCAATATTAGTACCTGATGGTGGGACAACAAGGCAAGTTGTTTTAAGGTTGTCATGTGCAGAAGTCATGTGTAGAAACTAGGAAGAGAGTTACTGATGTAGGGATGACTTTGAAACATTGTAGACACTTTCATCACAACCCAGGCAGTCTTTTCTTAATCTCTAGTGGTTTTCAAATCTTTATATGAACAACCATGTTTAGTATTCTTATTCTTTTCATAGTCTTTTCCAACTGCTTTTAATAATATCTCAATAAACCTGAAATTTCATGGTTAGTGATTCATTACATACTTAACCTTCATATACATGCCCAAATTCCACATCAAATTCCTCTGTAATAAAATAACATCCCTGTCACTTAAAGAATACATGAAAACATAATATTTACTTTTTATGTGTATGTTTTGGACATTGATTTAAACTTTTCCACTCAATTAGTGCTTTGATTTACTGCTCTGCCCACCATGGGGACAGGTCTTTAAACAGTACTTGAGGTTTTGCACGCACGCGTGTGTGTGTGTGTGTGTGTGTGTGTGTGTGTTTGTGTGTATTTGTGTGTGTGTCTGTTTATTTCTGTGCTAGTGAAGAAGAAACCTAGTATCTTTCAAATGCTTGAGAAACAGCTTATCACTGAGTTAAATGCCCAAAATGTGAGTAGGGATTATATAGAGAGAATATATTTAATGAATATCTATAGGGAGGACTTAACTCACTGGGGTTAGCCAATCTGAGTCCTAAGAAATTCCTATTGTCTTGTCATCTGTCCTTAAATAATATAGTTTACCAATTATTTAACTAGAATTTTCATTATACTTAAATATGCAAGTATATTATCTGTAATATATATTAGTAAATATTTTGTTATATACATTATATATTATAAACTTTTGGCCTTGCCTACTCTTTAGAATATTAAACAGACATATGTAAAGTATAATTACATATTATTTAATATAAAAACAAACACACAACTTAACTAATCATGTAAACTATAGAATTTGTGTATATATTATATGATACTGCCTTATTATTCTCCAAGATTATATATAATATACAACTGACCTTAAAAAATTCAATTAATGTCTTTAGGAATGAATTAATAGTATAATAGTATCAAATAAATGCTTAAATATTTAATAAATATTCTAAAGCATGAACTAATTCTCTGAAACATATAATGGATAGCAGTTTACTTTTAACTTTGTTATTAAATAAAATCAACAAAATGAAGATTTTGCTACCTGCTCATTTCTTTCTTGATATCTGCGATTTTTATTCTTTATGATGTTGTCTCTTAGGATTGGGAAGATTTAAACTGGATATGGCTAGTCAATCTAATTTCCTTTCTGGGCCTAGTATTTGGCTTTTTACATTTCTAAAGGATTATGAAAGCAGGAAAGCTAGACTGAATTTAAATACATTGAAGTATAAATTCATTAAAACTCGGTGTTCTGGGTCTATGTAGCTTTATTTATGGACTTTCTTGCTATTTAAAAAATAATTAAATGAAAAATACTCATGTTTTAACTAATAATAATGCTAGTAATTGTTCTTAAGTCTATAAAATTGTGTTTGAAATGAAAGGTTTTTCAGTAATGCCTGGCATGTATATTCATAACGAAACATGTCAACAGAACTTCTCTGTCTGGCACACTCCTTTCCTGTACTAAAAGAGCACTTCATTATGAATGGATGTTTTTTGGATTAAGTTCAGGACTGAGCTGTTTTCAGAAAATTATCTCTATTTTGGCCAGCATCCCAGGGGTATTGGCATACTCTAATGGCATTCCTATAAAGGATCTCTCCATATTTCTTTGTGATCAACAATTCGGGAATCTATTTAAATATCTTCAATATTACTTTGTTATCATTTATCTTATGGAAAGAAAGTTTACTAGCTTTTTTTCCTTTATCCTTTCTCTTCAGCTTTACCAGACTGATATAGACATCTTCAAGCCTATCACTTATAAACATTTTCTGTCATTCATAACCAGTATTTTTAGTTAACAAATTTATATAAATTATTTTGCAAAAATGCAAATTTAATTTTGAAAGTATGTTGAGATCATTATTCCTTACTATGATTTTGTTAAGTCAGATATTATGCCTTGCTATTGAATAAATGCATGGAGTTTAGGTTTTCTCAAAAAAGTTATAGTTGGCATGTTAAAAAGTGTTTTAAGTGTAGAACATCAAAAAAAATCAAATATTATAGCCTGAGTCACATTCCTCAAACTACACATTTGTACAGAAGATCTTATCAGAAGCTTCTGTAACTAACAGAAGGAGCCAATCCCAGACTGTGAAAGACTGCTCAACTTTTAAGTCATGTAAAGTTAACCAAATAAAAGCAAGCTTTTGGAATCTGCCAACTGTATTTCTAAAGCTTTAGCTAAGATAATGTCATTTTCATTAATCAGATCTGGAATATGTTGAACAATACATTGTTCTATCGTAGTGATACAAAATGTATTACATTGTCTAAAACTTCATAGATATTTTCTGTTCATATTTTTAAACCAATGAATTCTCATACCCAATCTCTTGCTTTTAAATGGAGATGTACTCATCCACATAATTTGACTTACATTTTCTTCATAAGCCAAAGTTATGGGAGAATTTCAAAATCAGGCCTCATCCTTCCTTTGTCACTTTTGTTCTGTTTATTGGACTAACTGATGTCCACAGTTATAGAATAAATATGTCAACAACTTTAACAGAAGCAAAACTGACGTTAACTTGCAACTTTGAGAGGAAACCCAAGAATATCACATCATGGTCAGCATTCTTAAACAAGTTGTTTCCAACATTCAAATTTGAAAGACATGTAGGATTTAAGATTGCAGTGTTTGAGTTTTAAGAATTCAATAATAAGCAAACAAACAATGCCTTACTCTGTCTCTCAAAAATTAGTCTTAAATAATTGGTCTGTCCTAGATTAAAGTTGACAGGACAACCTTTTCAACTGAAGATATTATGTGCATTTGCCCTTTTTTTCTGGTGTTGTGAAGTAAATGATTTCCAGAACAGAGAAGTCTTGACAGGATGTTATTAAGAACTCTATTTGTATAACTAAATGTGCCTTGTATATTATAGACACCCATCCCCCAAGAAAAGGACACCAGTGCTTTAATTTTGTTTCCAATCTTCACAGAGATGGATGTGAGGTATCATTCTCTTGAGTAATTAACATAGAGTTTTCTCAAAATAGACTACAAAGGCAGTTTCCATATGGCCTAGGAATTTCACTTTTTGGATAATCACTCAGGATAATTGATAGTTATTTAGAGAGGATCTTGGAGGATCTAAGAGAGGGAAAACCATGAGCAAAATTAATATATGAAAAAATATATTTTTAATAACATAAAAAGAATGGATAGAGCCAGCCACAAAACCTGATAAACCAGGCTAAGAAACAGAACTACCTTGACCAGAAGTGCTGTCAAGTGAACATTATGCTCTTTAAAAGTAGTTACTTTTTTGTTCAAATTGTGTCTATCACATAACTGCTCCAAAAAGATTCTGGTAACCTCCAAGAAAATGAACACACTTGCCTGCTGCAGTTCTCAAAAGACTGGGCTGATACATAAAATGATTTTCTCTACTATTAAAGTCGAAGGTGTCCTGCAATGGTTACAACACACAAACACACATTAAACAAACAAACAAATACATGCTGTGGGATATTGCTCTTGTGCACTGTAATGATTTGTCACTTGTATTGGTTTAATAAAATGCTGAATTGGCAGTAGCTATGTAGGAAGTATAGGTGGGACAACCAGTCTAGGAGAATTCTGCAAAAAGAAAGGCAGAGATGCAGTCATCATCCAGAAGCAGAGGAAGTAAGATGAGAATGCCTTGCTGAGAAACGGTACCAAGTCACAAGGCTAAGCATAGATAAAAATTATGGGTTCATTAAAGTTGTAAGCGGTAGTTAGTAATAAGTCTGAGCAATAGTCCAAACAGCTTATAATTAATATAAGCCTATCTGTGTTTGTTTGTGACTGAATGGCCATGGTACTGGATGTGACATAAACTACTGTCAACAAATGGTGCCCAAATGTTTGGCAAGAATTTCTACCTAAATCCTAAGAAAGCTTCAAAAAATTCTAGACAAACAAAAACAGAGTCAAGTGCAGCTTCTTGTTAACTGCCTTTTCTTCGGTAGATTCTGTTTTTTGGAAGTGAGCAGAGGCAAAGCCCCTTTAAGAGAGACTTGCTGACAATGCAGCAAAACCTTGCAGCTCTTTTTAGAGGATCTACCACCAAACTCTAAAATAGTGTTTTTGAGCAGCAAGAATCATGTTTACAATGTATTTAAAAATAATGTAGGCTTTGGAGAGAAAAGACAAAGGATAGAAAAAGTCCTTTAAAAAAGAAATAGAGTAGTTGATTGTGGTGGTAAATGCATTTAATTCCAGCATTTAGGAGGCAGAGGCAGGCAGGTCTATGTGAGTTCTGGGCCAGTCTGGTCTACATAGTGAGTTCCAGGACAGTCAAAGATATGCAGAGAAACCCAGTCTCATAAGATAAAAAATTAAAAAATAAAAATAAAATAAATAGATTTTTAAAAAGCTATGTAAAGATGGAAAATACACACACAATCTGGATACTGTATATTATTGTGTTGTCTTTGAATTAATTGTTTGACTGCTGAGGAAGGAGCAACATCTTCTAAAATACATTTGAGTCTCTGTCTCTATCTCCATCCATCGGATGAAATTTCTATAATGGTGATCAAGATATTCATCAATGTGACTATGGGACAAGGCTAGTTCCGGCACCCTCTCCTCTGCTGCCCGAATACCTAGCTGGGGACATGCCCGTGGACACCTGGGATCCCCTCCAGGGCCAAGTATCTTGCCAACCCTAAAATGACTCCCTTAAT
>PVIU01008879.1:0-36408 GCA_004026605.1 Ondatra zibethicus | reverse complement strand
TACCCTCCCACTCCCCCAAGCTCTCCCCAGTCCTTCTCCCTTCCCCTTCCCCCTCTCCCCTTTCCCTACTCCCTTACCCCCCACCTCTATCCCCACCCTAGGGCTTCCAACTTTTGCCTGATGATCTTGTTTGCTTCCAACTTCCAGGAGGATCTGTATACGATTTCTTTGGGTTCACCTTGCTATTCGGCTTCAGTTGAAGAGCAGAAGGTGGGAGAAGATGAGTAAGGAAGTTAGAACCGTGAGGGGCTGGTCCACCTACTGAGACAGTGTGCCTGAACTAATGGGAGTGCACCAATCCAGCTGGACTAGGACTGAATGAGCATATGATCAAACCAGACTCTCTGAATGTGGCGGCAAAGGGGGCAGACGGAGAAGCCATCAACAATGACACCAGGACCTATCTCTTCTGCATGTATTATCTTTTTGGGAACTGAGTCTTTTTGGATGCACACCTTCCTAGGCTGGGAGGGAGGGGTGTTGGCCTTGGACTTTCAACAGGGGGCACCATGCCCTCTTTCAAGGAAGAAGGGGGAGGGAGGAGGGGCTGGGGGGTAGCGGGAGGGGACCGGGAGAAGGGGAAGAAATCTAAAAATATTATTTCTTTAATTATGTTTTTGAATGGAAAAAATAAAAAAAGACATTTGATTGCAAATGTTTCTGAGTTAAACCAACCTATATATTTTAAAAATGACTTGAGTTCAAGTAAATAAATAAGTTACTTTGGGAGAGAGGTTCTTTTTTTATTTCCACAAGAAATGAGAGGCTAGAGTTTCATTCTGGGTTAAGAAAAATAAGGTTTGATGAAGGAAGACCCTATCAAAAATATCCAGTAGGAGCAGATGGCCCAAGTGATCGATAATTTCAGAGGTCCTCTGTTGAAGTTCCCTCTGAGTTTTACAACCAGAACAGCTTCAAGACTGCTTGCTGAGATGATCCAGCCTCACAGAATACTCCAGTCAGGACTTGACTATAAACCTCAATTTTCTTTGGGTCCCCATAATATTATTAGCACCCCCAACCAACATGAAGTAGCTTAGAAAACTACACCCACATCCCCAAAATGGATTATGGATGCTTGTTTTTCTTTAGTGTGTTGGTTACAAGTTCTTATGGATAATGGCCAGGAAAAAAGCAAAACAAAGGAGAATAGACTCAGAGTTTGTTTTGAAAAGAAAGAAAGGGAAAATGTTGTGGGATACTACTCTTGTACACTGTAATGATTTATCCCTCATATAGGTTTAATAAAAAAGTCTTCTTGGTTAGTATCCAGCAGAAAATACAGGTGGAACCACCAGACTAGGAGAATTCTGGGAAGAAGAAGGGCAGAATCACAGTCATCATCCAGAATCAGAGCATTCAAGATGGGAATGCCCTACTGAGAAAAGGTACTAAGCCATATGGTTAAATCTAGATAAGAATTATGGATTAATTTAAGTTGTAAGAGATAGTTAGTCATAAGCATGAGCAATAGGACAATCAGTTTATAATTAGTACAACCTCTGTCAGTTTATATGGGACTGAATGGCTGTGGGACTTGGTGGTACAGAAACTTACATTTACAAGTAAATAAATATTTTAAAAAGTTACTTTTATTATTCACTTATAGGCTGTTTTGTTGTCTGGATCTTGGCAAGATATATTGGCTAAAGACCATTGTGTCTATGAGTGTTCACATGCAAGACAAATCTTGCCTGCACAAAGACTCATTCACCTCACCTCCTCTTTCCAATCCCACTTCTAATTTTTATCAGAGATATTGATTTTCATTAGCTGTTTGTTTCTTAGAATTAAGAATGCTAATAAAGACCTTGTTACTTCTACCAAAACAAAGTTTTGGTAGGTAAGAAGACACAGTGATAGAGTATATAAGAGTGCTTCTTTTTAATCATTAATCCTCTCTCTCTCTCTCTCTCTCTCTCTCTCTCTCTCTCTCTCTCTTTCTCTTTCCTTTTTCTCCTCTTATTCCTTCTCTGTCTTCCTCCATTTCATCTTCTTTCCTTCTTTTTCTCTTCTTCTCTGTACAAACATATACCAAAACCCTGTGAACAGTAGTAATACAATTTAGGTAGAGTCATCAACACCTCAAAATTAATCATGTTATCGCTACTTTAAGTTTTCATTCATTTTCTTCAGTTTTGTTCTGCACAGCCACCATCATGTATTTGTATTGATGAACATTAGTTTTCAATACTACTTTCTAGCAACTTGAATATGTTCACTACCATCCTGTAGTATCAGAGAATATCTTGTTTCTTCTGCTTATTTGTTTCACTCTACAAACCTCCTTTTAAATTTCACCAGAGAGTTTGGTACTTACTCAAAAGTGCAGGGATTCCATATAGAATCCCCATAAAAAGTCTCACTTGAGGATAAACTCTCAAAAAATGTCAGGTAATCTGATCTCTGCAGGATGCCTTTTAAATGCAATGAACAGAATGTAACAGAAGATCTAAATATATAAATATATTTTTAACTGTTAATTCAATAAAAACATTGCATGCTAGAACAAGGTAAAATGTATCCCAGAACCATGTAAGCATTACTAATGCCATATATTTTAAAACTGTTCTTGAGTAACACAGTAATCATGAAAAGAGAGATTAGACACATAAGATGCTAATTTTTTTATCAAATGTTCTACATAAGGTAATTCTTAAAATAAATTAGGTAAAATATGTCCTCATACATTTATTAGTTTATAAAAAGAATTTTTTGCTTAAGAATTTTTATGTATGTGTGTGTGTATATATATATATATATATATATATATATATATATATAATGTGTTTTTTACTAGCTTTATTCCCTGTTTTGTTCCCTTTCATTCCTTTAAATTCATTTGTCTTCCTCTTTCAAATAAACCCATGGAAAATATTTTTATTAAGAAGCAACATTTTTAAGTTCTGTATATTGTTTATATATTTTATTGTTTATTTTTGATGTTGTAAGTTAATTACAAACTATCTCCCTTCATTTTTAACCCTTTGAATCCTGTCATGTATCCTTGCCTTTTTTCAAATTCCTGACCTCTTTTCCCTTAATTGTTATTGCATATAAATTTACATTTATATATTTATACATATTTCTAAATAATTCACAGCTATGCCTATAATGGCCCACCTGAAAGTTATTCTTTATGTATTGTACAAAAGAATCTTGCCTTTGTAGTTTATCCATAAAAATAATCATACATGATTTTTAATTGACCACACAATCAGCATATTTGAAAAAGATAAACTATAAAATCTAAAGACCTATGGATACTATGACATAATGATTTTTGTCTCTAAATTATGAAAGGCAATCATAATTAATATCACAATTGATTTAAAATGTTTTTCTGTTAATCTTTGGTAAAATAATATCACCTTAATTAATTGTCATTACTTTGTAGAACAAAATAAAAATAAACATTTTACTCCATGATCCTATTCTTCCTTCTGTAGCGCGATATTATGGATGACTTCAGCACGCTGTTATTCGCGTCCCTGTATTTGCTCACTAGCAGTTAGGGATTCTTTGATCTCCAAGGTTGCTGTTGTATAATTGATCAAAGCTTTGAACCTGAGGAAGAGCATTAAAAGCTTGGATTCTGAAATGTCAGTCCATCCCTCTCTCTGTGAGCATGAATGTGTGTGGACAGATGATTAAATTTATTTTACAAAGAAGGAAACAATTGCTCAGTTCCATATCATTAAAACACAGCGTAAAGAGGTTTAAATAGCTGATTTCAGGGGACAATTTAGACATAGGTTTGGACACCTTAAAATATAGACTTAATGGACTTTCTTCACAATAACCATGTGATTAATTTTGTTCTTCTATTATGAAAAAGAATAACAGCCTAACCTAATATACTGACATTAATCTACTAGTATAAAATGAAGTCAAACTTCTTGAGGTTTTAGGAGTTTGAACATTACGAATAATACATATTTCATGGCAGAAGAACTCTGGCAGAGGTCATTCTTAATCCTCGGAATTTCAACGCAGCTTCTGCTTTCTACCTGCTGACAATGGTTCTGAAAGAGACAGAGAGAATGCGTGAAGCATGTGTCATTCAGACTGCAAACACTGACTTCTAAAGTGTATGTGTGAGGATCTAACAGTGAAAGTGAGTATTGAGAAGAGTGATCTATTGCTCATGATACTGCCAAGACAACATTGATTTGATTGTCTCAAGCAAGCTTAATTAAATTGTGGTATAAGGTGTTCCTGGAACCACTGCAGTGGATGTGAACTCTGCTATCATGTAACTGGAAATGGTGACCCAGTTAGGTAGGACAGAAAGGCAATAGCTTTTTTTTTAAAGCTTTATTTTAACTGCAAAAATATTTGAGCTACATTTAAGGGAAAATAAATTCACGGAGACTATAAACTGCATAGTTCTAAAGGCCAGATGTAAGAATACTGATTATTTTTCTTGTGACAGTCATTTGTAGGAATGAATACACAGAAAACGCTGTTCCTTGTGTGAAGGATCCATGTCTGCTATCTCACATGCCTTCATCTGGTAAGGCTTTGGTGTAGGTCACTCCCAGAACTCCTGTTATTTATCTTTCTTCTTTGCTCCTTTCTCTTCTTCCTCCATCTGCTTTTCTGTGTTTCCTCTCACATCTGTGCTTGCTCCTCCTTGGCTTTCTTTCTGAGAGCTGTGAATGATCTGGTAGTCCTCAAGGAGTGTGCCCTGTCTGCTTTGCGGTTCTCTTCACCATGGCTTTGATGCCGATATTGTCAATATTGTAGGCAGTGAGGCCAACATTGATAGTGGAGTCCACCGCATTGTGTCCTGCATTGTGCCCATACTCGGACGGTTTGTGCGGTTTCTGCAGACACATTGCTGAAGATTTAGCCGCACAATCCAATCCCTGCCAGACAGTTGAAAATCCTCGAACACTACTCATCCCACAACCATGGCATCATCCAGAGTGGACTTCCTATCTTCGTCTCTCTTAAGAGATTCTGAAACAAGTTTGCTTCCATGCTTCTTGACAAGCGGAATGAGCTCTTTGACAACGCATTTTGCTACTGTGCAGACGCCACCTACCAGGAACTTTTGCTGCTCCTCCAGTTGCCTGCTGTGCTATGCAGAGGCCCATGGTGACAGATGGACTCACTTCCACCGGTTTTTCCTCTGGTTGAATGCTCTCTCGGAATTTAGAAGCTCCTATTTGGATTGCTTTGCCAGTAAATTCAGCACCTTTGACTAAACCCCAGCTCACCCAGCTCACCTGACAGAATGTTGTGGGCCACTTTCTCGCTCCATTCAGGTAGTTCTTTCGATTTTTCTTCTGAACTTGGTTCAAAAGGCACATTCTGACTCAAATTAACTTCTGCACTTGAAGTGTCTTTAGTCTTTTCCCCACACTTTCCTTTAAGGCGTGCATCCTGCCTGCCTTAGTCTATATAAGAATCTGAAGAACCCTACTGCCTGATGTCGGTGCCAGAAGCTTCCTTCCGTGGCTCAGAGGGGTGTCTTGCTCTCCCAGGGATCTGGAATTCATCTTCTCCTTCTGCTCTATTCCAGTTTTCCTGGAGCCGAAGGTCAAACATCTGCCTCAACAGATCCTCGAACAGCTATCATCTTCTGGGAGCTCAGATCAGAACCATCCCTACGAAGCACCCTGCAGCTTGTAATGGTGTCTGGAAACATGTAGGCTCCCACGGTGCACTTCAGAACTGGTGACCTATCAGGAACTAGGGGGCACAACCAGTCACACACCTGGAGGGCGGTTCAGAACCGTATCCCAAGAATATCACGAACCTCACAATGCGTAAGTCTTCTCTCACTGACGAGAACTCAATGGAGTCTGTTCTGAAGGAAACTGTGTAGTGACCCGCAGCAGCCTGGGGGGGGTGTAGGCTGGGGGTGCTTCAGCGGGACAGCTGGGCGAAGGTAAGGGTGCAGCACCTGGCCTGGTACCTGTGGCACCTGCAGCAGAGATGCTCCCCTCTACTTCAGCAGGCTGGGGGGCTGACCTAACAGAATCTGGCTCTGGGGACTTCTTGCACGTATCTTTAGGAAGGAACTCTAGGTATAACTTGGGCACATCCTAAATGTCATTGCGTAGAGATGTGGCAAGGCCCTTCTCTAAGATCTCTAACCTGGTGCGGACATTCTGAAGTGTTTCTTTCATCTTCTGTTGCATCTGTCTGGCAGACTCCCATGTAGGGTCTGTGCACCCTAGCTCTGCTGCCGCGACACTGATGCCCCTAAGCAGGTGTCCCATTCCTTGCTTGGAGTAGTTCTTTGCTTCTTCCTTCTACCCTAGCTCATCCGTGTTCAGGCTTTATTGACAAACAAAAAGGCCTTCTTGTATGCTTCCCTGATGATCTTAATCTCAGCGGGTTCTCCATTTTCCGGCTCTCGCTCCATCTTTTACAGAATAAATACAAGCCTTGTCGTAGCAGCCTTGTCCAGGAGGATTACACTGCGGTCCACAAAATTAATTTTTATTTTCCAGGAACCAATTCCAGAAGGCGCACGGGACACCAGCTGTCTGCTCCGAGCCTGAGAGCTCACTCAGAGTGCACGGGCATAGGCCTGACACCCTCTGGCCCCAGCCAGGCCCTGCAATAGCCTTTTATTTTCTTTTGTTCACCCATTTCCTTAACATTACCCTGTATATCAATGAATTCTACTCGACTAAATTCTAAGCAGATTTCTGAAGATTAAATGAATGTTTTTGAGGTATGAAGAACCAATTACTAAGCTACAGCAGAGTTTAATACAATAAACTCTGGCAAAAGTATTTTAATTTTCCTATTCATATAGATATCAAAATAAAATAGAGTAAATATTCCCTTTTAACGGAAAATATATTGACATTAGAAATCACTACAATTTCTCTCAGAAAATAATATTTCATTTCCTACTGTTTACTTCCAGGGATCCTGCTAAAGTAATATATATTACTTTATATATATATATATAGATAGATAGATAGATAGATAGATAGATAGATAGATAGATAGATAGATAGATAGATAAACTGGATAATTTAGTTTATATATTACTTTATAGATAGATAGATAGATAGATAGATAGATAGATAGATAGATAGATAGATAAACTGGATAATTTAGTTTGACTCATTGAAAGAAATTTTTTAATATATAAAGCATATTATTTTTTAAAAAGGAAACTATAAAACTTGGCTTTGAGCTAGTCTAGGAGATCCTTCTGTCTGTGTTGCTTTTATTGGTTAATGAATAAAGAAACTGGCTTGGCCTATAGCATGGGAGGAGAAAGGCAGAGTTAGAGAGAAGCCATGGAGCCGCCAGAGACAGATGCGGGAATTTTACCTTAAGCCACAGCCAGGTGGTGATACACAGATTAATAGAAATGGGTTAAATTAATAAGAGTTAGCCAATAAGAAGCTAGAAATAATGGGACAAACAGTGATTTAACTAATACAGTTTCTTTGTGATTATTTTGGGTCTAAGCCAGGCAGACCACTGGGAACTAACAAGCAGCCTCCTCCAACATTGACCATTAGGACCTTTTGAAGTATAAATAAAAGTAATATATTGTAAAGTGGGACAAACTCAGGTTTCATTTCCAAAAAAAAGTTTTTTTTGGAATACACATTTTTGAACTGATATTTTCTCTAAGATGTTCTCTCTTTCTCTGTCTCCCCCTCCCTCTCTCTTTCTCTCTTGCTCTCTCCCTATGAGTCATTCTATTTAGCTTTTACATAATTTATTTTTTTCCATCACAATGGATTTCATTTATTTTCTACAGTTTTTGTTGTTGCTCAAGAAGAATTTAGAAATACAAACACAATCTAAATAATAATTAGGTACTATTTTGAATGCCATTTAATTCATTTACAGAAAAGTTTGGATTTCAACATTCATTAAGTCATTTTATTCAAGGGTGACAATTTGTTATTATCCAATGTAAAGATTCTTTATGAAACCAAAACTAATCTCTAACTTGCAAATAGCTAACTCCTTCTACATATTTTCTAAAGCTTTTGTAATTCCTATCACATGGTTGATGCATGTGGCACATGAATTTCTAAAAAAAAAAGTGACTAAAAAGATATTTTATTTCAGTGCTTTACATATTGCACTGCATGATAACCAGTACTTCTAATGACCAGTTTCATGTATCCTATATTTTGTATTGATAAACATTTATTATCTACAGTTGGGAGACAAACTTACCTTTCTAGTCTTCCATTTTATACCTCCTTATCATTTCTCAGTTTTAACAACACTTGTTTAAAAGAGTTTTTGATGAATATGCATAGAATTATGGTACAGTTTTATTTTAACTTTGTTGTGATTTGCCTTTAGGTAAAATGTGAACGAAGCATTGAAGCCACAGTATATTGTTTTTCTCTCAACACACAAAGACATATACTTTCCAACCTGTGCATATATATAACCTTGTATAACAGTACAACCATTAGGATTAATGAACATCTGAAAATGATAATTCTGTGGGTGTATTTCATTGTATAAATAGATATTTTATAAAATAACCTTTGGAGATCTTTATATAAAAAATAGTGTAATTAAAACTCACATGTACAAAAGCTTACAAAAATAGAATAATAAAGGTTTTTATTTTATAGCTCTGAGAATCTATATACATTATTTACTGTATATAAAACATTTGATTGGAATATATATTCCAAATTGTTGATATTTTGCATTATCGCTAAATGAGCTGTCATTTTTGTAGTTCCTTTTGCCTATATTGCATACAGTTGTATTGAGTATCTTGGGTTTGTGTGTTCTTGATCTGGCAATAATTTACTTACTTTGTTTATGTTTTTGAGACATGTGGAGGTCAAATTCCCCTACCTTATATAGCTAGACATGAATAGAACAAAAGCAAAGAAAACATGGCATTTTGTAAGGTTTTATTCCACTAAATGTCTCAGTTTCTCCTGTTGTTTGACACTGGGCACCACTTACTAAGCACAAGCTCTCTCAGCAAACATTCCAAAGTATTTTGTGTGTGCCAGTCACAGTGCTGAGCACTCAGGATACAAAGTCAAATAAAATGCCTACCCCTCCTGGGAAGACAAAGTTGCTATAGATATAAATAAAAGAAGTCAATGGCTAAATTTCAGTGAAGTATGTCATCGGATGTTGAATGGGACAGCTGAGAAAATTAGTTACCTCGTTTTTCTACTCTGATAGTTAGATTAAAGCTTTCTCCTAAAAGCATCAAAGAAATGACTTTCCAAGATATTTTTTACTCTGGCTGAAGTAAACATTAAACCCCACCTGCCTCATGACAACTGATTTTAAGGTAGAGTAGTGGATCACTTGGGGATACAGAGTGATAAGTGTTGATAGTGACGAAAAATGTGAAGATTTCTTTTCCCAATGTAGAAAACTAGACAGGAGACAGAAGTCCAGAAGAACAACACAACAAGAATGTCCAAAGCATAGGAGGATTGAACATTTGAAAAGTCTAGACACATATGCTAGTTACTCTGGCTTAGATATCTTGTTTTTATTTGAAGCTTGAATGAGAATATTCACTCCTGTAGGAGTAATGAGTATAGGATCCTGTCTGTACATATAGCTGAAGAACTGTTTACACAACTTAATCAATTTTCTAGCTGATGCTGGAAAGAGCTGTGACCTTTCCTAGCAGTTATATGAGGGTCTTTATTAGATCATTGTCCAGCGAGTAGCTCATCAATCTCTGGGGTGAGCAAACTTGACATTAACACAGGTAGGTCACCAGCCATCGTCTGTCCAAAGAGAAAGCTTGTTGTGTCATCAGTGTTCCTCTGTAATAAAAGCAATTATTTCCCACTTGAGAGCAAAGTATCTGATGGACTACGACAAAGAGTAAAAACTTATGTATTTCAGTCTAAAGACATGATAGAAAAGAGAAACAATGACACAGATTTGAAGGATTCTCTTCTAGTTTTTTAGTGGTAAATCCAGAATAGACATATTTCTTGATGTATAATAACTGTACCTCAAAAGGATGTAAATAAATTCCTATCAGTATAATTTTGACAACTTTCTAATATAAGATAAGCAAACATAACAAAGTTCCAAAATAAAGAAAGATTTGGAATCTTTATTTCAAAACTAAATGAAAAAAAATTACTTTGAATCATCACCTTCTAAAGTAAGTATTGTTGGACCCTGGTCATGGTGGCTCATGTTTGTGAGCTCAGCACATGGGTGGCTGTGGAAGGTTAGTGTGTTCTAGGACAACTTAACTAAAAGCAGAAGTTTTTTCAAAACCAAAAATAAAACAACAACGAAAAGTGGATATCATTAATGAGAAGATATATTTTCTTTGCTACTAAGTTCAATTTTGACAATAAAGTCTAGAGGGAGTTTATTTTCAATGAAAATATTTTCCAATTAGAGATATTTAGAAATCCATTAGTGAGTAGCTGGGCAGAGGTGGTACATGCTATAAATCCCAGCATTCAGGAGGCAGAGGCAGGCAGACCTCTGTGTGTTTGATGCTAGCCTGGTCTACAAGAGCTAGTTTCAGGACAGGTTCCAAAACTTTAGAGAAACCCTGTCTTAATAAAAAACCAAAAAAAAAGAAAGAAAGATAAAAGAAATCCAAGAGAGCCAAAGAATATTGAATTAAATCTTCATCATCAATTCCGATTTTGCTAATTTTGTTTCCTTCTCAGATCATGTACAGTCTTAAACATCAAAATAAAAATATTCACGTGGACATAGATGAATTTAAGGACCACACTAAGCAGGAGCTAGTAAGCTACATCATAACTAGAGAATTTTTCTATAATATCCCATATTTTCCTTAACAGGAATTCCTTCAAAAACTTTTAAATATATATATACACGTATATATACACATATATATAAATGAGGAAGAAAGTAAACATACAAATTCTCTGCATCCAAATAATTCATAAGGTCTGAAGTTATCTCTAGCTTTCCTTTTGTTTATTTGGGTTACTACTGACTTGGTATATTTGATATTTGGTTTTATTCAAAAATTTATTTGCATATGAATTTTAAATGATGGCCTTAATGATAAGTTCATAATTTATTGCTTTCTCACTATAAACACAACCATAATAGACAACATATGATTTTATCTTCCTAATATCCACAAAATCCTGTAAGGCATATTTCCCCCTTTAATACTAGAGAACACTGAGATTCTTGGAACCTAGGACTCAAGTTACCCTTATGGCAAGAACTGATCATCTAAGCATGCAAATTTTCTCTTCCAGAGAAAGATCTTCATGGTTTTACGCACAAAATTTCTCTGGGTGCTTGGTGCCCTTGACAAAACAGATACTAATAAGTCTATTTTGGATGTAGAAATCAAGGAAAAGTTTAAATTTCCCTTTTAACAATGTCTTGACTGACATTTAAATTGTGTCAAGATTGTATAAGTGTGTGTGTGTGTGTATATGTATGTATATATATATATATATATCCTTGCATACACATATACTTATACATGCATAACAAATACTAAACAAACTAACTTCAATAAATACACTGAATATTCAATAAATATTGAATATTCAATAAATATTTTTGCAGTCAAATTTGTATCAAACTATATAAAATTTCTTTCCTTCTATTTTTCTCCTTTGCTTAATATGTACAGTTCTAAAGGAACAAGAATCATTTGTGTAGCTTTATTCAAACACAGCTGGTTCATTTGAAACTTGTAATTAGTGGTATCCTTTTTAAATGTGGGACAGCCAGCACAATCACAATTCTATCCTTCCATCTCAGAGCATCCTAAACCGTTACTCTTCTCTCATTCTGTCTCACAGAAGTAGAGAAAAGTTACATGAAGAACATTGTATCACAATTGTCTTTGTGATTCCCAAGCAGCTTTGGTGGAAAAAGTATTGATTTACAGATTTCAAAATACAAACACTGAAGTACACATGTAGGCTTTTTATTTTATAATTAGGTGTTCAGTAAAATAAAACTATTCTCCACTCAAGAGTATACACAAAACTGTGCTCCTTTGCAAGAAACAATATCCACATAACTCTCCCACAGTTCTGCAATTTCTGACCTTCTTCTCTCTCTTTTCTGCTGACATTGCTCTTCCTGATGGTGGAGATTCCCTCTTATTATTTTAAATAACTTTCTGTGTAAATTACTTTGTTTCTATGAATGTGTGATTATCACATTTCCCTCAATAGACATTAGTGTTTGGTGAATCATCCTTCATATTTTCTTTATAAGACTAAAAATTTGGGAAAATATCCAGTTCCATTAACTACTTTTAGTGTGGTTATTTCTTTCCTCTGATGAAATTTATGCTACAAAACATAAGGATCAACAACCTCCTTTCATCCCCTGTCTGTTTCCGTGCACAGAAGAGTTTGGGGACATGGTAAAAAAAAAGTAAATATTTGTTAATAAAATCAGTAAAATAGTACAGCTTGTTAAGAACAGCTGGGTACCTTGAGTTTTATAAGAAAATGCTATATAGTTCCATAATCATAAATGATTTTGAGTTCCTTGACTGCAATAAGGACATAAAGAGATGGAGTAAATGTCTATCAGGAATAATTATTTACATTATATTCAGAGAAAATTTAATGTACACTCTAGTATGAAACTACTGGATTGAATTAGGTTTAAGAAATTCTATTTTATCCACTTGTAGTACCATATGCTTGAAATTCTAAGCACTTGGAAAGCTTAGTGAGGATTGTCAGTTGAATGCAAACTTGAGATACTCAAAGAGAGTCTAACTCTGCTCTTGCCCTGTTGGTCTCTCTCAGTCTTTCTCTCTCTTTGTGTACATATATACTATATCACTTTCATATGTTATACTTATTTAAAAGAAGTGCACTTGGTGCTGGAGAGATGGCTCAATGACTAAGAGCATATGCTGCTCTTCTAAAGTTAGTAGGCTAGACATGATAGCTGAAAAATCACATGGATTTCCAATCCAAGGGAAGACAACCCCCTCTTCTGGCTTTGTAGTCACTAGACAAGCACATGGTTCACAGATATATGCACAGTCAAAACACTCATACACAAACAATAAAAACATTTTAACAATTTAAAGAAACACGAGCTTTCTATTGGTTTATCGTGCTAAAGCTATACATTGCATTTTTTAAAACACACAACAAGTCTTTAAGAGGCACACACATATTATAAAGACAATATTGCAATATTTATGAGTTAAAAACACTATTTCACATTTTATTTCTAAATCAATCATTCTTTTCCATCCAATGTGGTAGGGCTGAGATAAACCTTAGAGTGTTCTCTGAGAGATTACATATGATATGTTAATTCTTTCTCTAATTGAAGCTCTATAGAATTTCTATCATCTTTTCTTATTTTATTCAATTTTTCTTGCTCTCTACCCTGAGAATAACTTTCCAAATATAAATTAAAAAATCAACAGGCAACTTGTTCTCTGTTGCTGCACGCAATCTCTTTTAGACAGCAATGTGCCACTAAGTACAATTTTTGGAAAAGTAAGTCAAAAATAATGTGTAATGTTATTATTCTAGGTTGATACTATTGATTTAGACTTCAGTTGAGGAGTTCTAGTCTCTAGATAACTATATGATTTCTTTCTAAATAGCTTCCCTTGCTTTATTATCAGTATCTTTCTCCACAACTTTATCATCATTTCCCAGTAAGACATTGTTTTAGTCATTGCTTTTTATTATGAAATTTAGAAATAGTATTAGCTTTAGTTATTTAATTGATTTAAAATATATCTATTGTATTATTTTAGAAAATATTATAAGTAAATTATTAATTAAATTCATTCATTTACTTTACATCCTGACTATAGTTTCCCTCACCCCTCTCCTCCAATTCCCTCCACCTTCTTTTGTAGTACCACTTCCACCTCCCCTCATTTTACTTCCCCCATCCTCTACTCTTCTCTTTTTGCTCAGAAAATGGCAGGCCTCCCAAGGGAGTCAACAAACCATGACATATCAAGTTGTGGTAATATTGACAGAGGTTTATGTCCTGCCCGGTCCCACAGCCATTCAGTCCCAAAGAAACACACAGAGGCCTACATTAATAATAAACTGGTTGGCCTATTAGCTCATGATTTCTTATTAACTATTATAAATTACATTAAACCATAATTCTTGTCCATGTTAGCTACATGGCTCTTGGTACCTTTTATCAGTGAGGCCTTCTAATCCTTCTTTCTCTGTGTCTGGGTGAAGACTGCAGACTGACCCCTTCCTCCTCCCAGAATTCTCCTGTTCTGGTTGCCCTGCCTATACTCTATACTTCCTGCCTGTCTACTGGAAAATCAGTATTTTATTAAAGCAGTACAACTGACAAATATTTACAGGGTAGAAGACCATTGTTCTATAGCAGTGGTAGGACTAAGCTCTTCTTAATGTATTTGCATCATATGAAGAAAAATGCCAGTAAGAAATAATGACACATTTAGGTCTGGACTAATAGAATAGTCTTAATCTTCAAAGTGTATGCAATAAAATTCTGAAATAAATTATGTACTCTGCTCTTCACAAAAAGGGAAATTGAATTTTGAAGCACTTAAGTAATCTTTCACAAAATTTTGAATAGAAAATCTCTAATCTTCAAGTACCTTTTGATAGATTTTTCCACTGAAGTAATGGTATGATAAAATAGAAGAGAGGTTTATTTCACTACTTTGGAAAACCCAATGAAACCAGCATCTTAGAAGGTATAGTCCTTATAATGGTTAAATAAATGTACTTGACTTCATTAGATTCTAACAAGTTTTGATGGGTTCATGTATATCTATTTGGTTCACAGTTAATGATTATATTCAATTGTATATTAGGAAATGAGTAATGGTTAATTAAGATATGGAGCTGGAGTGATTGCTCAATGGTTAAGCATATTTGTTGCTCTTGTAGGGGACTTGAACTTATTTCCCATCATTCTCATTACAACTCACAACCAAGCTTGAAGTCCAGTTCCAGGGGACCCAATGCCTTCTCCTGTCCCCCAGAGTAACCAGAAGCACTTATGTTGCAAGTAAAATATTCATACACATAAAATAAAATAAATAAGTATGCAAAAATTAAAATATGCTTCTTTTGTGGTGACAAAAAAGCATGAGTGACAGTTTAAACTGTGATGGCGTTTTCATAAGGAGTTACATAGGCATAGTAGAAAATTAACTTTGTACTGTGATAAATCCCTTATTAGCATCCTTCAGGAGGCCAGAAAGTCCACGAATCCCTGAAACCAGAGGAATAGATTGTCGTGACTTACATGATGTGTGCTGGAAGTATACTCAGATCTTCCTGACCCAAAATTGATATTATATCAGTTACCACTGTGTACACGTATGATCAGCTGTATTTGTTCAGAATACCACAGGCAATTGTGCTGACTTGTTTTGCCAAATATTAGAGCACATATTGTTGTGAGCATGATCATTTAGATCTGCTTAATATTTAAGTCAATAAATTAAAGATTACATTAAAATAAATAAACACTGGACAAGGCAAATTATCTTCTATAACCTGGGAGGGATTTTTCCAATAAGGGAAATGCCTTACAAGAAAAGCTAAGGATTTTAACAAATGCGAAGTGTTCTGACTCCGGGTTTACTAGTCAAGGCAGCAACTTCAAATACTGCTGGTTCCAGTCTTGTCAACTTCCTCCCAGATTTGAGAACATCGGACATTCCACCCCTCATAATTTTTTAAAGGATTTTCAGAATCAATCTCTCTCTGTCCTTTTCTGTCTCTCCCTCTGTAAACACAAATGTACATTTGCATGTATCCCTCTCGGCATATATAAAAATGCATAAACATATCCATACTTATATAATGGCATTCATAGATGGTTCTGTTTGTGTTGAAAACTCTGATTACCACAGTTCTCTTGATTGCATCATGTGATGGATTTGTTTCCATTGTGTTATACATTTTATTAAAAGAGTCTTTGTATTAAAGGTTCAGCAAAATAAACTAAATGAGACTTGTGGATATCTTCCAAAATTGGACAGCTATAGTACTGCAGTCCCTTTCTGGGAAGTTCTTTAAAGATATTGATGAAGAGACATTCTTTTATTTGGCAAAACCTTGGGCAATGTGCCTAGATATAGATTTTACTTGGAAGGGAGAACAGCTAGATAAGCAATTATGTGCCAATTCATGAACTGCACAGTCCGTTATTTAACTTACCACAAGAGATTTGAAAGGACTGCATGACTGCAAATTAGTGACTAGAAATTCTGGAGAGAACTACGTGGACTCGGATGTTTGAAAGGGTGAAAATTGGGAAGATATTTGTGTTCTGTGTGGTTGCTCATCCAAAAAAGTCTTTATTAGAGAACCATTTCATGAAAATTAGAAAGCATAGTATGTGCTGTAGATATGATCCGATAGGTTATTTCCCATTCACTCTACCATCACTCAACAGGGTCATAAATGAAGTAGCTACCATTGATTCAGAGCTGTGGCATGGGGTCATTTGCTAGATTTCACTCACCAAAGCTCAGCTGGCCTAACTTTGACAACTGATGGGTTCTGTCACATAGTAATGGATCTCCACACTGGCCCACCAGTACAAAATGACACTCACGACATGGAGGTAAATAATGGGTCTGTACCTATGACACAGGACACAAGTTTGATAAGGTAGCTACATTGTGGCCTGTTGATTACATTAAAACATTTTCATTGTAATTGAGGAAGTGTTTTGATCTTATTGAAATAGCCCCTTATTTGGGATGTAATTTTGCTTCTTTATACATAATGCTCCTACCCAAACTGTCATTTGAGAACTTACTGATTGACTTATCTATGGCATCTGGTAAACTACTTAACATTTCTTCTAGCTAAGGAAATTGCATCATAGTAAATGAAGTGCAGTATGTTATTGCTATTTCCAGGTCTAGTCATATTTTCAACTATTTTACAGCTTAACAGTCCAACAGGATAGCCTACTGACAACTCAATTACAGTGTCACCAAGGTGAAATTTTTTGGAGAGCAGGTAAAGGTTTCCTAGAAGGCTGTATATGCTCAAAATCAGTGTCCAATGTAACCAAAAGTCACAGAGGTAAAAAATCAGTAAATGTGAGGGTGTGTGCCAGAAAGTCCCTATTAACAATACCTACCTATGTCCTCAACAAACATGTCTTCCCTGAATGCATTTTATTGAGATGTTTGACTCTGTTTTTACTACTAAAGAAAAAGTATCTCCAAAGGGAAAGATACATCTGTGCACGATGTTACAAGAAGGCTTTGGGGTGCTGTGATTGTTAGAGCATGGAGGTCTTATTATTTCATTAACCCTAAATGTAAAAGACCTTTTTAAAAATGAACTAACATTGAAGATCAGTATACTGACAGAGACGGAGTTTGACTTGACTAATTTTTCTACTCCTGATTATCCCTGTCAGTGTACATATATGTTTGTGTGTTTAACCTCAGATATATAGGCATGCACACATGTGTATTCAGGCAAGTGTGTGGAGGCCAGTAATTGATGTTGGGGATCTTTTACCATCATTTCTTTACCTTCATTTTTGATAACAGATTTCTTATTGAATCTTGAGATAATCAGTTGAGGGTTACTGACAGACCACAAAACCCCAGAGGTCTTCCTGCCTCTATCTCCCTAACAGTGACATTGCAGACACTTGCTGCTATGCTTGGCTTTAATGAAGGATATGAACTCAGTTCGTTATGCCTATAAATGCTATACACAAATTTTCTTGCTACACGCATGACGTGAATCTTTAATGAGAAATAATAAAATGTTATCATATTTCTCTTGATAGAACACACAGGTTACTCATGTAATCTATGTATCTACTTAGCCATCCATCACCTATCTATCATCTATATAAATCTCTATCTAGCATCCATTATGTATCTCCCACCTATCTCTCTCTCTTTCTCTCTCTCTCTCACCTATCCATCCACCATCCATTTATTTCTTCAACCACCACCACCCACCCACCTATCTACTTACCTACCTACATATATACCAATATATACCATTCTACCTGTTTTTGTATTAAGAGATTTTAAGAATTCAGTTTGAAATATTTAGGGTAGGCCAACCAACTAGCAATTCCAGTAGTAAATACTGTGGTTCCATATCAGAAGAAATTATAGAGGCAAAATTATTTCCGCTTCTAGAAAATCCACTACATGTTTTAGATATTTGCAAATGGTTGGATGTGGGAAACACGTATTTTAGAATGGTATCAGCTTTATTGAAAGGCTGGTTTATATTGTGATGACATTTAGAAAAAAATATGTCTTCACATTAAATTCCAAACTGGTATTTTAAAACAAACAAACAAAAACCAAATAACATAGTCTAGCCAAATGTGAAGTGAGATTAACCACAAATAGGGTAGATCTTAAACCTATGAGATCTCATGCTGTGAATTAATTTCCAAAATCATATAGCCAATTAAAAATAAATCTGTTTAAAATGCTCTTCTTCAAAATTAAATCGTGAGAATCTCTTTACAAACAGCATATTTTTCTAGCTATTTTGTATTATTAATATTGTGAGTACTAAATTCAAATTTACTTATTTCTTTTCTGTTTTCTCTTAATTTGTATAAATGGACCTTGGAACGTCTAAGTCTTTGCTTGGTAATTGGCAAGTGTGGAATCTTCAGCTCCACCGTAGAGAATAAAAGCTTCTGCTCTGATTCTGACAGGTTAATGAAAACATCATGATAAACAGAAACAACCAGGTGTAAAATACTGTATTCTGAAAGGCTACATGGATTAAGAATTGTAGAACAAACATTGAAATAAATAATTATGCTTTGGTATGTCTGTGAAGAGAAGAAAGTATTTTCTGCCTGTACCTATGTTAACTGTTTTATTAGAACAAGTTTTCATTTGAAAGACATTAGAAAATTCAACATTAAGTAACACATTGACTTATTTTTAGATTGTGTTGCTTTTAAGAAAACAATGTATGCTCATGCATCATTTTACACTTTTAAACTAACTATAGGTTTTCTTAGTATAATTTGTTTGACAGTTAGGCATTTTTTCATGTAAATGTAAACTTTTGTTTAATTGTTATTATTTATACTGTGATAAATAATTCCAGTTTTATAAGCTAACAGCATACACATACATGTGTACACACACACACACATACAAACACAGAGTACATATTGGGTTGTACCCTTGGCTTTACTTTTGACTCATAAATTTTTTATCATCATGTCTTTTCCAAAGTGGTCTTTGATGGTGCTGTATTGTGAGTAACGAAGTTGAAGTTTTATGATAGTACGAATGATTTTTTTTCCTTTCTCATAAAGTTGATAAAGAAAGCTTTAAAGGTGTGGTTTTCTATTCTAAAAGTGTACTTTGACCCAAAGACACTTGGCAGAGAATTAGAAAGGCATATCTTTTATCCTGACATCCTTCCTTGAAAGTCGGTAAACTTTGTTTTACTTATTCGTATTATATGTAATAAAAACATTCTAAAAATAATTACAGTTAAATAATCAAAATATTATTTGACAATCATTTAAAAATCTAATATTAATTCATGCTAGGAAGTTTTTCTACATATAAACAGAGGGGTTACAAAACGGTAAGTCTAATGAATATAACTGTCACCACAAAATGAAATCCTGATTAAATCACCGGGACACACATGGTAGGGAGAGAACCATCTACAGTAAGTTGTTCTCTGCCTTCTCTTGAGACATGTTCCTTGGTGATGTGTGTGTTTCTGCATTTGTTTGTTGTGTGTGTGTGTGTGTGTGTGTGTGTGTGTGTGTGTGTATGATAAAATCAACCAGTTGGGCGTACAGGGCCAAAATAATCGCTGAAAAGCTTGATATTTATAATATCAATATCATTATATTTTCAAACTTAATATTTAACTTTTGTATTTTTGTTCTTAGAATTATTTCTGAATTGCTCATTATTTATGTGAAGCTAGGTTTCTCATTTAAGCTTGAGTTCTATTTTATTGCCAGAATAACTCATGATTTAAGCAAAAATGCTGAATGCATTCTATTTTTACCAAGTTCTGTGCATGTAGTATTTTATCAAAAGTGTTTATATTAGTAAACACAGGCAACAGTAAGTTATGACTTACCCATGGGATAGAGACATATATAATTCTTCCTATTTTTCTTTCTGCAAATAAATAACAAGCTAATTTAAATTTCTTCTTATTTTGTCATATATATATAAATATACATATCTCAGTGTGTGAAACTACATGGCAGTATGTCATAATACATGAATATTCAATTCACTTTTAGGTTTTGTGCATTCACACATTGAAAAAGATTGAAGTTTGTTAATGGAATATGTGGTAGCAATGCTTTCAAGAAAGAATAACTAAATAATAAAACTTTGTTGAAGGGGTCAAGTCTTGACATGCACAGGGCATGAATTATAGATAACTAGCAGACCTGAATATAGTATCAGAGATTTACATCATATTATCATGGTCAGCCTATCTCAAAGGCAGTAGTACCCTTGAGATTTTTAGTGCCAAGTGAATGGGCACCATTACCTGTCAGTGTAACTTGTCAGAGCATAAAGAGATTCAGAAAGAGCCACAAAGGACAGAAGTTTAACTTTAAGGATTGTGGAAACCCAGAGAACCTTTTTAGTAACCTGCAGGTCATATGTGAAGTTCTTCTTTTGCCTCAGGTTATCACCAATTATGTTTGCTACATATGCAAGCTATTCTCCTTGCTGAAAGATGAGGTTAAACGGTGCTGAATGCACCTCTCTCTTTATGTAATGAGGGATTTAAGAGGCTTAATGGCTAAATAATATTAAAAAATAACACAGAAAGAAAAATCAAAAAGGGAATACGGGAAATAAATAAATAATATCGTTTAAAAACTACATGAAACAAACATAACTTAATATATGATGAAAAAAGGAAGAAGAAAAAAGATACACTATTTCAATTGGATTCACAATCAGGGCAAAGTCCTTCTAATGAAGCTGCCCAGAGAATATCAGGATGAGAAACATTTTTTTAATTTTTCTTAATAAAGACTACAGAGATGTATAAATGAATGTTTGGCTGATTAATATTCATGATTTTTTTATTTTCTTGTTCTATTAATGCAAGCATTTCAAAGTTTGGAATATGTGATGCCTCCTAGCTGAGGATAATAGCTTTGATTTATAGATAGGTCATGATAAAGGACAAATATTTTACTGGAAAACTTACAGGAAGTATGCAAGAAGAGACAACTCACTGACCCCAATTTGGAAACAGTATGCAAAGATCTTTATGATCACATGCAACAAGAATATTGTAATTTATTGTTAGCAAATGCTTTACTCTTTTTAAGGTATAGATTTCAAAGAAGAAATAAGGTAGAGGTATTTAATATTTATGAATAAAATGTAGTTGAGAATTGGCTATGAATAGTAACAAACCTGTGTGATAAGAAAAAAATGACATAAAATAATTAGGTGGTTGAAGAATCTTCAACTGATAAGTTATCTTTTCAGGTTAAATTGGAAATGAGGAAATATAAGCAAATCCATTTCTGAAATTAGATAGGTTGGGAGAAATAGGGTGTTTTAAGTAAAATAGAAGTAATTATTGTACCCAAATTGATTTTAATGTGAAATAAAATGAATAAGTGCAAAGAATAGTAATTATGGACTCATACATGCATTACGCTCATGCCCTTGTTAAGGAAACTTGGCAGTTTTTGGTTTCTGGTTCAACACATATGACACATGGAAAAAGAATGCAAGCATTTTTGGAAATAACATATAGCAAGTGTGTCTAAACAATCAGGTTATGGTGAACAACTGGAATGAACCAAATTCTGAAATTATAAGATATGGAAATAATAAACTAGACAAAGGGAATGCACAATAATCAGAAAGCACTATCTCTTCTTTTACTCAGATCTTTGAAAAATCAGCAAAGCCAATTCAAGAAATGTACAGATATAAGCATATACCACAACAAATAGGGAAATATATCCAGTTATGTAGGATTGATTTAAAATTAAAAAGCAAATAATTAAATCCATTAATACAGTAGGCTAATGAAAAAACGTATGTAGTCATGTGAGAAGATATAGCAATAATTTTTACAAAGTCTAATATCCATTTGTGAAAGAAACTCCCAGGAAAAGAGAAATAGATGGCATTTAGCAATGCAGTATTTCCAAAGAAGTTTAACTAAAATCATTCTTAATAGTGAGTACCTAGAAGATTTCTTAGGCAGATATGGAATGAAAAATAGTACCTCTCATTCTGACATAAAAGAGGGCATGTTATTGCAATAAGTCAAAATATAACATAGAAATTGTACTAATTGATAAGGAACACACAAAATTATTTGAATATGACATTATGTCTATGAAATGTCCAAGCTAATTCATTTTAAAGATTATAGTACGAAGTTATTACAAAAATTCTGCAGAAGATAAACCTAATAAGGAAGTTAGTTGTTTTTTCTAGGCTAGTAACTATGGTGTACATTTACACAATGGAGTATAATTCAGCTGTAATAAAAATAGAAAAGAATAACATCACGAAATTTACAGTCAAACAGATGGAACCAGAAAAAAATACCTTTCTGAGTGAGGTAACCTATTCTCAGAAAGGCAAACGTGGTATGCATTCACTCATAAATGGACATAGATGGAAATCATAGGCTAAACAGACTACAATCCACATCTCCAGAGAATCTAAGAAACAATGAAGACCCTAAGAGGCACAGATGGATTGCCTGGGGAAGGAAAATAAGATGAGATCTCCTAGGTAAACTGGGGGCAAGGAAGGGGTAGTAAACAGGGGGCATAGGGGATGAGACTTGAGCGAACCAGATGGTCAAGGGAAGAGAAGGATGGAGTGGGAGAGCAAGCAAAGAGAGACATTGATAGAGAAGAAACTGGTGCTAGGGAAATTTCCAAGAATTCACAATAACTCCAGCTAAAACTCCAAACAATAGTGGAGAGAGAGCCTGAACAGGCATTCTCCTATAATATTGGTGAATACCCCAACTATCATCATATATCCTTCATCCAGGAAGTGACAGAACCAGAGATTCATAACCAAGTACTAGGCAGAACTCAGGGAATCCAATTGAAAAGAGGGAAGAGGCAATATATGAGCAAGGAAGGTCAAAATCATGGTGGATACATCTACAGAGACAGCTTAATTAAGCTCTTGGAAACTCATGAACTGTTGACTGACAACTGTGGAACCTCCATGGGCTGAAACTAGGCCCTCCGTAGGTGGGAGACAGTGTGAAGTTTGGACTATATGAGGGACACTTGGCAGTACTCCCAATGTGTATCCCTGGTACATGAACTAGCTTATTAGAAGTCCTTCCCAATGGGCCATGCTCAGATTTAAAGCAAGGGGTAGGAGCTTGACCCTGCTCCAGCTTAATCTGACAGACTTCATTGACTTCCCATTGGAGCCATTACCTGTTCGGAGGATTGAAGAAGTTTGGGAGGGTGTTCAGAAGAAGGGTTGTGGGCGGGAGGGAAAGGACTACTGCGGATGGAATTTAAAATGAAATTTAAAAAGCAAAACAAAAGGAGTGGAAAAATATTTCAAAACCACAGATAAGAAGACCTAACTTATCTAATTTGACCAAGTTTTTGTTTGTTTGTTTGTTTGTTTGTTTTCCTGGAACTAGCTCTTGTAGACTAGGCTGGCTTCAAACTCACAACGATCTGCCTGCCTCTGCCCACCAAGTGCTGGGATTAAAGGCGTGAGCCATTGCAGTCCATATTGACCAAGTTTTCATTTTCAATTAAATTGTGTAGAAGATTTAGAGATCACATCATTTAGATAGAAACTAGCTATGTAGCCATAGGCACACTTCAGACTCATGATCTTCTTATTTCTGTCTTCCACATGCTGGGTTTACAGGCATGCATCACCTTCCCCACCCAGCATGCTGGTTTATAAATAGAACATTTTTGTAGTGTTGATTAACCATAACTTATGTAAAGCAAAAAGGAACCTGATCCTCTGGAATGAGACAAAAGTGGTAGAACAGCACTAATATTTAAATAAATTTTAAAAAACTATATAAACATTACAAAAAGAAATATGAATAAATATGAATGTGGACATTTGTCATCACAGCAAGTAACTACTTATGTCCAAAAGATATCTAAGTCTAAGAGGCATCATTGATGACTACATGTCTAGAATGGCCAATGCACTTCTTTTAATGGTACTCATTAGAAATAAGACTGCTCTGAACAACTTAGATTTTAAAACTGCTTCCCCCATAACAACATAGTCTGCAGTTTTAGAAAGCTGTTTTTTGTTTGTTTGTTTTTTATTTTTAACCAAACTGTACATGCAGTCATTGGTTCCAGACTCTCATTCTAGATTTTTCTATTACTAGTGAGAAGGGTTTTTTCTCCAAGGTATTAGGGGCTGAACATTTCTGGGTAACCCAACTATAGTGCCTTCTTATCTAGAAATATTTTCTTTTATGTTTTAATGCTATAGTAACCAATATAAAACATGATTTTCAGATATAACCTGATACTTAGAAGGAATCAATCTAATGACTAATTATTTAGATTTATTAATTTTTGAATAGATACATTTGTCAAACTTTTCTTAGTTTGTTATGAGACAAAACACATATTGAAGTACATATTAATTGTTTGTTTCTTTGTTGCTGACATTGTGGTTGTAGTTACTGTTAATATTATAATATTATGTTTATGTTTTAATTAATTGTTTTCCTTCAGATGGTATTGATTACCTCAATAGCAATGTTATACAAAATTCACCATAGCTTGGTTCTATATCCCAAAGAACTTCCTTAAATCAGCAACGATTCAATGATTGTGACAAACCAATTCCCAACATTTGATTTCACTGTGAAACAGACCAAAGATTCACAGTGCTTCAATGTTTGCCTCTGAATCAACTTAAAGTAAATTTCAAAGGCAAATTACCATACGTGTTCTCCAGAGGGGGTTCGGCAGAGCCAGCTAAGGGCCAGATTTTGCATTTCTATCAGTGTTTCCAAATGACATTATCACTGCTGATCTAGTTCCCAACCTAAGACTGCTGTCTCATAGGACCACTGTTTATATTTTTGGAGTCAGTGCAATTGAAAATCACTTTGAAAATGTATGCTTTATAACCTGAAGTTCATTTCAGCACGGCAGCCTGGATGTCAGCTTTATACCCAATATTTGATGCTTAGAACACAGTCCTTTAGCTGTTAACAGGGCCTCTGTAATATATTTGGATGGTGTTGTGACAGCTTACAATTTGATTGAACTGTTTGAATAGACCTTTAGGTTAAGTGAACAGCCTGCTTAACACATCAAGGGCACAACCTTTTCTGGGGAGATCTTTCCTTCTAGCAGGATTCAAATGCAACCAGCAGCCAAATTTCTTATTTCTTTGTAAGACTTCACTAGCCAGTCTTTATCACTGGGATAAGCTTTGCATTCCCAATAGCAATTTTCAAGCTGTCAAAGGAAGAATAAACTTTACTGAGATATGGAGGTTGTAGTAAAATATACTGTGATGCTTTGTTGTATTTTGATCATCCTGGTTTTTGTGTTTGAAAAATTGTTATATAAAAAACAGCTCCCTTAAATAAAAAAAGAAAAGGAAATTGTATTTAACATCTCCTAATGTCTCAAATTTATGGGAGTCCCTGAGGATACAAATACGATTTAGAACAGAGTTTATCACCTAGACCAATATTATTACCTCTTTAATTTACTTTCCAGAATAAGAGCAATATTGATAACAACTGTAAAATAATCATTTTAATTCTCTTTGAAAAGTGTATTAAATGTCAGAAATCTTAAAAAATATCTTGTGGCCCTGTACCCACAAAATCTCAAATGTTTTATTCCTCAAGATTTCACCATCTCTTTATTTTCTTTGCAAAATAGAGAATCACTTTCTTTTGATACTATATTAATTTCATACTGAAAGATCTCAGAAATGATTATCTATGTCCAAAACAATGAAAAAAATACATGGCTTCATTTAAGAAGTGATTAAAGAAAGCATTTATCTTGCTTTTATAAATGTTTGGTTTGAAAATCAAAAAGAAAAGAGAAAAAAGAGAAGATCACTTATAGATCAATATACCTTCAGTGACAACTGATCATTGAATGTGTAAATGAATAAGATAAACATTCAGACACCATCCTGTAGCAAACCTGCATCTACCATTCATTCTGCAACCCTACTCCTGATTGGCTGACAGTTTCTAACAGTAAAATTCAAGAGCTGTCACGATCATGGAGGTACCTTGGGATTTATCTTTCTTCGATTCTCCATTTGAATGCAGCAATAATATAGAACGGGCAATATGGCAATGTATGGGAGAAAGACAAGGTTCTTATTTTGGAATCTATTATTAAGGAGGAAGGTGAGAATTTTAGAGTTAATACCTGGAAATTTTATAATATAATTAGCATGTAGGAAAGAAGTCACAATTGGAAGACAATAAATGCATGTCACTATACGAAGTCAGGGAGAGAGTGAGAGCTAATAAAGGGAAGGCCAGTGTTTATGGCAGAGAACTTCAGTGTTAAGCGATCATGGAGGGAAACAGTGAACAAACCAAGATGAAGTTGCCACCAGTGCCCTGTGCTTCTTTACTTGACTTTCTCTTACTAAATTCTCAATAGAGTTCAGAAAACATTGCAAGGTATATATCCCGATCATAACATGTCTCCCTTCTCAGTCTAATGGCTTGCCCTTTGCTCACATTAAAAGTCAAAGTGACCATGACATCCTGCAGAGTGACTATTGCCCACAGCTTTCATTAACCCCCTGAACTGCTGTCGCCTAGTCTTCCTGGATCTTCCTTCAATGTATTATTTGCATGTGACACTGATTTCTTTCTCTAGCCTTTCCCTCCTCTGGTTAAAACTTCTCCTGACAGATGTCCGTGGAACTCGTTCCAGATGTTTCAGGTCTTTGCTCAAATCTCATGTTCTCACAAATCTCTGCCATGACATTCCTATTTAAGAGTGCAAACTACATCCAATCCCTTGCTCTGCAGCATGCTGAGGTCTCATTATCTTTCATTTAAGCTTTATTCTGTGAGTATTGAGTTGATTATCTCTTCAAGGGCAATGTTTACTAACTAAGGGTGCTTATTTTTTTTTAACATGTAACAGGCATGCATGACAGAAAGAGGAACTGTATATTTCTGGGGTTTGTTGCCTTAAGAGTCATGAGAAGTCTTTCTCACCAGCTATCATGAGTTCAGTCTCTCTATGGCTCATTTATATCATGGTTTTTCAGAGTTTAATTCTGGAAAGTGGCAATGCTTGTAGTAATCTTTAACAAGAGAACTTAAAGAAAGCGATAAGAGGACTCTTCATCAAAAATTGATGTTCTATATGTATTAGTATTATTCCATCATTCGGTTTACTGCCAAGGATTAGATATTTATAGTCATAACTGTAACTCTTTGGGTTGTTGTTGATGGGTAAATATTTTATTTTAAAATTTTTATTTCTGTGCATGTGTGTGAATTGAGTGATAACATATTTAATAACAGTTTTTTGTGTGATATTTAATTTATTAACATATTTTATAACGGATATTGTGTGTGAGTGATAACATATTTAATAACGGTTATTGTGTGTGACTTTTGAATATAGAAAAAAATGAATGTTCTACCTTTCTATGTTGAGACTGAAAAAAATCAGTATTATGTGTGTGTGGCTCTATGTGTGTGGGGGTGTAGGCATTACTCAGATAAAGTTGTAAAAGAAATCATCTGTGAGGAGATGGTATTGAATTATAAATATAATAACAGTGATCTAGATATTACCACAGAAACATGTGGAGACTAGAGGGAAGCTAGTTCGATTCAGTTCTTCCTTCCAGCATGTGAGTTCCAGATTAGAACTCAGGTCCCAGATAAATTTGAAGTCATCACCTGCCTTACTGTGTTGAGCTCCCTTTACAGCCCAGAAGATATTTTACTAGTGGTAATATCTAGATAACTGTTATTATATTTATAATTCAATACCATCTCCTCACAGATGATTTCTTTTACAACTTTATCTGAGTAATGCCTACACCCCCACACACATAGAGCCACACACATAATACTGATTTTTTTCAGTCTCAATATAGAAAGGTAGAACATTCATTTTTTCTTTATTCAAAAGTCACACACAATAACCGTTATTAAATATGTTATCACTCAATTATATCCCCTATCTTTATACTAACTTGTTGTCTTTTATAGTATTAAATTAAATCTGATTTTTTTCCAGTGTATAAATTTTGTGAGAAGTGGCCAAACTCTAGGTAAAGTAATGATGCATTTTACAATAGTATGATTCTTTATAACAATCAGTGTAACTTTATAGAGTGGACAGACGCCTTTTCTTTTAAAAAAAAAGCCAATAAATCCAAATAGAATCTAATTTGACTAAATACTAAGTATTTGAAATGTTTCTATGAACACTATCACATATGAACACACAATACATGAGTCTTCGCTACTTTCTACTATAAAATGAATCTTTTTCTTATTTTCTTGGGAGGCGAGATGTTGAGACTGGGTTTCTTTGTAGCTTTGGAGCATGTCCTGGTACTAGCCCTTGTAGACCAGGCTGTCCTTGAACACACAGAGGTCCGCCTGCCTCTGCCTCCTGAGTGCTTGGATTAAAGGTGTGCTCCACCACCGCCACAAACCTATGCATGTCACTAATTCACAATTATGAGCTGACGACTGACCACAGATATAATTCCAGTGCTTGTGAGGGGAGGCAATAGCACCATGAGTTGAGAATTATGCTCTGTTATATTTTGAGCTCTAGGCCAGCCTTGGCTAAAAGAAATCCTGCCTCCAAAATGAAAACAAATTTAATATAAAGTCAACTCTGAAATACATTTATTCTCATTTATGAAACTGGCCTCTGAAGATGAAGCCCAGGGGACAGCATGTCAATCAAACTCTTGAGGCATTTTACTAACAATTATACTGTAAGAAATGAGGATAATAATTCTAAAGTAATCTCTATGACTGAGAGAAATAAAACGATTTAAACTGTTTGGGTGAATTTATGACTTAGAGGTCAGGCTCAGCAAAAGACTTCAGAATGAATACAAGAGGAGTATGAAACTGTAAGCATGCCTGTGTGAAGTCAGATCATTCAAAATCTAACAAGAAAAGGAAAATGATCTCTGTTCAGGCTTAATTTCAAATACAGTTGTTAATTAATGTGAAGTTGTTCAAGAATCAAAATATACTAATGTGGTTCTCTTTTTCTCTGTTTTTGAACGTATGCTCTATTTTCCTTGATGTTTAATTTTCAATACTCCAAAAAGAACAAGAAGACAGATACAAAACTTGAAATTCTGCTTTTTAGATCTAATCAATATTAAAGAACAAGCATGGCTTACAGTTATATCTCTAATAATAGTTGTTTTATTCTAATAGTTTCATTGTGGAGTATTCTTTATTAATTAATTTGGTACAAATATCACATCTTACAAATGCAAAGTGTCATTTTTCTCAATACGGTAGATCAACAAAATTTCCTTTCAGAAATTCCCTAATACTGTGTAGTCATTCTCTAAAGACCACAAGTCTGAATTAGGAATCACGGAGAGTGGACCTGCATTATTGTCTCTGTCTGTCATTCCAGTTCTTTTTCATGGTGTTTAAGAAATCATTCTTACTTCTTCATTTATTTTGTTTTGACTAATTTATTCAATTTTGATGTTACATTGCATTTAACTTTTTTTTTTCCTATTTAATCTCTTTTACTTCTTTTAGAAAATTAAAACTTTATTGTTTCTTTAAAAGTATGGTGTTAGGGTGACTATTGGAATTTAGTAGTGTATTGAACCTGTAGGTCCTGGGTACAATCCTCAGCATCACAACATAAAAACCACAGAAGCTGGAAATAAAAGGCAGATATAGATTTCCTAGTCCATTTTAAATATTTATAGTCATGAAAACTGTGACAATGGCCTGAAGCTAGATAAGTAATCTGTGTGGTTTTATGTATGTTTAGTATCCAAAAATTAAGTGCCTAATCTTACCTTTAAACAAAGTGTATCCTTAACAATGTATGTTTCGTTTCTAGCTGTACACTCCACAGTCACTCTCCCTGCTTAAGGTTCAGCAACCATCTTGGAAGAAGGGTTGGAAATACTGTAAGAGCTAGGTATTTGGAGGTTTCCAGTGTTAAATCACATTTTCTGCAATGACATGACCCATGCAGGCATGAAATCTCTACCCATTTGGTTGCCTGCACTAGATCAAGCCAGTCATTTCTGTCATGGAATAGAAAGAAGCACCTGAGTCTCCCTTCCTGAGAGTCTATGGACAATAGATGGGTTTTGGGATGGAGAGAGTCAATTTTCCTGTAGGGTTTTGCTTGTCATATGTCCATTGTGCTCCAGTGAATGGCCCCAAATCTAGAAGTATACGAACAGCACAAACAAGTTTACGGTACTAATTATGAGCAGTTAAGCAGTGGCCACAGCTTTTTGCAACTGCTGCCCGTGTACACCCTTAGCTACCTGGGCTGGATCTTCAGTTGGGTGCTGCTGGTGATTAGGCTTCTTGCCTGCTGCTTCTTAAGCTACAGCCTCAAGGCCAGCTGCCTGTGCCATGCAATATGTGTGTGTGTGTGTGTGTGTGTATACACATATATTATAACATTTTATTAAATAAGAATTACAAAGAGAAATGACTCTCTCAAGAGATGAATTAATAATTCTTTATATTAAAGGTACTGGTTTCATTCCAACAATACTGAAATTTAAAACAATTGGTTACAATAAAGTCTTGTGGAACTTCTATTGTTTTCACAATGAGGCTTGTCTTAAATACTGTTACTAATGATAGTTGCAGCATGTATTATAAGTAAGTGCTATCTTACTTCTTTGAATATAATGTTAACTTACAGTTATTTAAATTACAACTATCTTAGAAATTGTAAAATTAGTAAAGAGGCTGTCAAAACTGCTCCTTGGGAAGTACTTGCCTCAGATGTTTGACAGCCTGACCTGATGTACACGTGACTTCACAAAGATAGTGACAGTATACACAGTTCCTCCATATAATAAACCACTCAGGGTCTCAACACAATAATAGGCAAGTGAATATTAGCTCCCATCCCCAACCAAAAAGCAATCTCCAATTAACCACAACTTGCGAGCAGAAAATATAATTGAAGGTAATTTTGGAGATTTTTTTTCTTCACCTTCCTGGTCTTTTGGTTGTACATTCATTATAGTTTTCAGTTTTGAGTTTTATGAGTTTTGTGTGTGTGTGTGTGTGTGTGTGTGTGTGCATGAGCATGTGTGTGTACATATGCATTTCTTGTACTCTTAATATGTTCCCATTGTGCTCTTGATGAATTTGTTCTTAGATAATCATAGCAAAAGAACAGAACACTATCTTTATTAAGTTTTGAAGCCAGCTCTGGGAGTCATCATATATGATATTTGATGACAACAACTACAATTAATCTTGCATAAAATTTTGCTTAATGCCATAATGAATAAATTTAGCTTGTATCAACCAATAATACATTCTGAAGTTAAAAGAAAACATTTTTCAATGAGATCAAAAGAAGTAGTTTGGAATATATAAAATATAAAGAAAATAAATACTCTCTGTAATTAGTTGGAAGACAATGATAAAACAAGTTTTCTCTTCTTTTGTTTTTGATGAAAAAAAAAAACTACCAAAGCTTTAGTTCAGAGTAACAAACACATTTTTGGTTTTACACATCTACATGGAAACATTTTGTGCAACTGTTTTCTCTTTAAAATAAAGTGTCTTAAAGCAAATAAAATGTATTCACATGCATGTTCAATATACTGTTCTGTCTCAAAAAGAGTAAACTGAACGAAGATCTGCTCTCCAGAAGGTACTTTTCTAGACAGAGTAGCCTATTTCAGTTCAAAACGGGTCTCTTCCCACCAAAGCAGGATTAACTTGCAGAAACCCTGTAGTCATTTGAATATTTCAGACCAGTTTGGTGTGTGTGTGTTTGTACATATGTGTGCTGAGTTTTTCTACATATTTTTAGTATAAAAGAAATATTTTCTTTTCCACACATCTATAACCTTTTGAAACATCTGTATCCTGGTATCAGTGATAATGAAATATCATGTCAAAGTAATGTCTTTATTTTTAAAATACTTTCTTGAGAAAATTATAAGTAGTATCTTGACTAATTCAATGTAACATTACGTATTGACCATATCCATTGTCCTTAGTCTACTTCTTTTTAGATTTTGTTCTTAAATAAGACTGTAAATACTAAAAAACTACCAACTAAGAGATATAAATGCTCTATTTTATGTGCATTTATTATAAATATTAGATGAAAGGTCATAAAATAAATGAGGATAAACAGTAAAGAGAAATGGAGTTCTCTGACTGAAAGTTCTAGAAAAGAAGACATATCTTGCCCTCTTAGGACTACATGCTGCTAACTTCAACTGTGATCTCTCTCCTTTTCACAAGGATATCAATGACATCACCTGGTCATGTTTGCCTCTTTCATAGGTTACTACGTCCACTATAAACCTTCTTTACATTCCACATTTAAAGACCATTATGCTGGAGAGGTTGTGGGTAAAAGGGAACACATCTGCATTGCTGGTGGGAGTACAACCTTTGGATGTCAGCATGGGGATTTCTCACAAAATTAGTAAACAACCTTCCTGAATACCCAGTAATACCACTTTTGGGTATATATCCAAAGGCTGGTCAATCGTGCCATGATGACATGTGCTCAACTATGTCCATAGCAGCTTTGTTTGTCATAGCCAGAACCTGGAAACAACCTAAATGTCCCTCGACCGAAGAATGGATAAGAAAAATGTGGTACATTTACACAATGGAATGCTACACAGCAGAAAAAAATAACGACAACTTGAATTTTGCAGGAAAATGGATGGAGCTAAAAAAATTATTTTGAGTGAGGTAACCCAGACAAAGAAAGACAATTATCACATATACTCACTCATAGGTGGTTTTTAAACATAAAGCAAAGAAAGCCAGCCTACAAACCACAATCCCAGAGAACTTAGACAACAATGCGGACACTAAGAGAGACTTACATAGATCTAATCTACATGGGAAGTAGAAAGTATAAAAAGACAAGATCTCCTGAGTAAATTGGGAGCATGGGGACCTTGGGGGAGGATTGAAGGGAGGAGTGGAGAGGCAGGGAGGGGAGCAGAGAAAAATGTAGAGCTCAATAAATATCAATAAAAAAAGAAACTATGGGTACATTGGGCTTGCCCAGATTGCCCATAATATTTCTTCTCTCTTAAAGTCAAATAATTAACAAGTTTGAAAAATAATTCACCCATTGTATGCTAACTTTTCATTTATTTTCACTGCCACATTATGTAACTCATTTGATCTTTTGCAAATATAGCCTTCTTCTTCCATTCATTTCTATCTTCTGTATTAAGTTGAATACTGACAGTGATTTGCTTAGTCTTCTGCAGGTGGAAGGTATAAATATGGTTTCCTTAGTCACACACTCCAATAGTGATTTTCTGTGGGACTAAATGCTTTATTAACGCACATTGGAAGTGAATTATTGGACAAAATGCTGGGTGCTGCTTTTAAAAATTTGATCTAAGGAAGCAACATGGTAGTGAATTCATGCCTGTGATCGTAGCAGTTAGGAAGTGGAGCCGTGATCATCAAACTCATTGGCAACTACTCAGTAATTTCAAAGACACCATCAGTACATGAGATCTGGTCTGAACAGTATGAAACCAAAAAGGTCGTTTTACTACTTGAATTTCCTGAAGCATTTTTGTTCTCACATGAAATAACAAAATTTAATGTCATTTTATTTTTCCAGCCTTTATACATCTTCTTAGAATTAGAGTTGAAATTGAAATGTGATCTGATATGAAGTCTTTTCTGGACAATTGTGTCGAGCTTTCTGAATGACGTCATGTTTCCTTCTACCAATTTTTCTATACTGGGAAATACTGTTTTGAACTATTTTGATTGTTTAATTTCAAGAAGTTAATTTTTTTCTGGTTATTAAAAGATGCTGTTTTAACAATGTTCTTAAAACTCACACTTTCAAATTTTATTTAAAAATTTTAAGAAAGAGATTTTTAAGTCACCCATATGATACTTTAGTATTTCTGACACTGCATGACATATAAATGTAAGAAAATATGCAGTTAATCATTATAAGAAGAGAATTTTCTTTTTCCTTTTCATTCATTAACAATAATTTAAAATACTTCATTTTGGGGATATTTTGGAAAATATTAAATACTGTAACAATATTGGAAAATTCATACACTGATTTGTTGTTTTCATAAATACCTGTTAAGATTATTTTCTTTGTACAGACTGTATCTTCCAGTTACATTAGAAAGCGATAAGAATGTTATGTTATCATGTTATATAGAAATTCAGGAACTCTTATAGGAAAATAAGGATTGTTCTATAAATGGTTGTCTTGCCTTTTAAATATTAAGAGTTTGATTAAGAAGAGATAAACATACATTTATAGTACTATATTGTTACAGAAAAAATATATAGAAATAAACTATTATCAGAATTTACATTTTAAAATTTATTAGTCTTTTAAAAAATGTTTTTCTCTTTTGATGTATAAAATTCAACATAAAGTGAATAAGTTAAACATTATTATAAAGACCATCCAAAGACTGCTCAGCCTTGTGTTATGGAATCACAAGTTTGGTAGTTTCTTTAAATTCTCAGATGAGGAGGAGGGATGTGGCAGGGACAAATGGTGGTGTTGCTCTGCACACACTTGGCACACAGGAATAGCAAGACTGTCACAGTTGTTTTCTAGCCACATGGCCTTGCTGCTTCCTGGGTGGGTATGACGTCCTTTCCATACCTTTACTTCTTGTAAGGACTTGGTAATTTCTTTTCACCTGTTGGAACCTTTGGAACTTATTTTGCTTCGCGTGCTAGGTCAGGATTTAAAATACCTGAAGCTTTCAACTGTGCCTCTTGGAAGGTTTTGTTTTTTGAGCTAGCTCTTATTTAAATCTTTATACCATGAGAAGAACATGTGTGAAGACCAAACAAAAGGAAATATAGCTGATATATATTCTGAGATAAATAAGAAGAAAGTGTGGGGTACTAAGTAACTGCAAGATAGAAACTTTGGTTCCTGAATCTTTCAAATCTGTTCATTCACAACTTGAAGTAAATCAGAGGAGAGATCTGAGCTGAGGCTATAAGGAGTGAGAGCAGTGAGAAGGGCTTGGTTAGATCCTGAACCAACCACAGGCAACAGAAGATTAATTGTTACTGTTTTTAATGAAAGATTCTTGCATCATGCCAGAAAACATTTGTTCTGGATGAAAGGTTCCAAGCCCTTTCCTGTAAAGAAGCATGCAAGAAACGGACTTTGTAAATCAGTGGTCTCTATCCCAGTGCTGAGACAACTGGTAACAAAGCCCAAGCATAACTCAATGCTTTCCAGTAAAGTTAAATTTACAAAACCAGATGATGATTGTATCATCAAGAGCTAACCCAATTTAAATTGCATCATCAAATCTTCTCTTCATGATTTTTCTCTCTCTCTCTCTTTCTGTCTGTCTCTCACACAAATACACACAAAAACACAGCTATCTTTATCTATCTATCTATCTATCTATCTATCTATCTATCTATCTCTCATCTGTCTATCTATCTATCTTTCTAATCATCTATAATTGTCTTTCTAGATTTCCCTCTCTTTTTCTGTTCCTGGAAAAATCAATGTTGCTCATAATAAGATTTACTTATTATTAATAAATTTTTTATCAAATTAAAAAGCATTTGTTTAAATTGGAAAAGAAGACAGTTTGAAGAAAATTTAATGAGAAGATTGTTTGATATAATGATCACACAGGATACAATTTAAATAATGACATATATTGACCATAAAGACATCATGAGAGCTTAGAGATTCTGGGATGATTCACTAATTTAATAAAATAAGGGCAAAGAGAACACAATAGAAGAATTAGTTCAGGATGTTTAATTCTTTCCATTTCTGTTGTTAAATAAATTATGTATTAAAATAGAATTAGCAAAAGTAACAACATACAAGATATTTTAACATACTCTGTAAATTCATTGTTGAAGTAATAGCAGTACAAAACAAATGGTTCGAGAAACTTTAATGGAAATTTGAGAATAGAAAAACATATTATGATAAAATGAATAAGAGTTGAGAGAGAAAAAGGAGGAGAGAAGGAGAAATGTGGGCATTTCCCTTGTTAGACAGGGCACTGAGTCAAGAGAAAGAATTTCATGAGAAAACTAACAAAAAGTTAGAAGAAATGAATAAATTCCTCAAAGATACCCTAGAAAACCAAGAAAAAGCAATCAAACAGGTAACTGAAACAGTTCAAAACTTGAAAACTGAAATGGAGGCAATGAAGAAAACACAAACCGAGAGATGGCGGGAAATGGAAAATCTGGATACACAAACGGGAACCACACAGACAAG